>CM076688.1:34238-147287 GCA_038501925.1 Xenopus petersii | reverse complement strand
TGACATGATCACTATATATAAATATATAAGGGGGACATGATCACTATATATAAATATATAAGTGGGATCATAACTGTAACATTAGTTAATGATGTGATGTGAATTAGAGAGAGTTTGGGGGTTTCTCTTTGATCTGAGGGTCTCGGACCTACAGAAATCTTTTTGTTCAGGAGAAAAGAAATATAAATTCTAAGAAACATTTGCTCTTTTCATTTCTAACACAATTTCATAAACAAGGGTTGCCCAATAAAAAGTCAGTGACCCATTAACAGCCTTCTCATCCTCTGGTCTGTGTCCCTGGAACCCCAAGTCAGCGACCCATTAACAGCCTTCCCATCCTGCCCAATTATGAAGCAATCCTCATAGATGAAGTACATACTACATACATGCATTGTACAGCTTCACATGGCTTGTGAAATTATATGTAGATGCCTAGATTGCCACCCTCTACATTCTACTTCACCCCACCACCCCTCACTATAATCCTCTCTATTCTCTAATTCTGTAGCACAGGTATGATGAGTATGTTTCAATGTGGACAGAATTGTACCAGTTTAGGGGGAGGAGTTGCAGATGTTAATGCAGGAACAACAGTAGCTGAGAGATCTTTTTGGAGATGGGATGGGGTGAAGAAAGCAGGTGGAGACTGAGGAGGAGGAGAGCAGTTTTGGAACTTCATCTTCACTGTCTGGGAGGAAGAAGTCAATGGAAGCTTTAGGAAGCTTTGTATTCATGGGCAGAAGGGCATACAAAGAGATGGGGAGCATCAGGTCAAATTTGGATTTGTGTTTTGCCAATTGTTGGGGAGAGAGAACAGAGGGTTTGAGCAGTAAATTGAAGAAAGAGAAACGGTGCCGTGGGTTAGTTTTGTGCAAGTGATTGAGTTGAGAGACATGGGATTGTTTAGCCTGGAAAAGAGCCAGTGTTGAAGCAGAAGAGGAGAAACTTCTAGGGAAGAAACCAAGTGCATGAGATTTTTCTCCATCATCCTTAAGATAAGCGAGTGCAGAGCAGGCGGGTGGTGGGGTTTAACCAGGGTCTGGGATTAGAGGCTCATTGTTAGTGTCGTATGTGGAAGTCATATTGTGGTTTTTGTGGACAAGATATTCAGAGGAGGAATTGTGTAAAAAGAGTGTGGGAGACAGGAAAGGCAGTATAGTTGCACCTTTATTCTCATTACTCTTTATGTGGTTAGAGTTGGGGACAAGACATGAGAAAGTGAGAATGAGACTAGATGTGAAGGTTGGAGAGTGGAAAAGACGGTATTGGGAATAGCTGGTGGTGCAACAGTGTTTGGTAAAAACAAAATCTTCATGAGTCAAGAGTCGAGTGAGTTTATAGTCATTTCATCCATATATGTTTGTACAGTACACAGTGAGATGAAAGAACGTTCCTTTAGGTGCTACACACAACATAGATGTACCAGACAACAGACAGCACAGTGCAGGGACAGGACAAGACACACTCAGCAGATGTGGTTGTGTAACGTTGTGGTATATAGTAAGGTCACATGGAGTGTTAGCAGAGGTCCAATGCACAAGGTATTTACAGAGGAGGCGGAAGGCCCAGGATACATTGGGGTCAGCAATGTGGCAGTTGAACTCACCAAGAAGGTGGACAGTAGATTAGTGCAACCTGGAGGCTGAGGAGAAGTAGAGACATCCAGTACTTCAAATGAAGAGATTGATAACAAAGATGAAATGGAGTGGAATTGAATCTGCAGAGTCAGGAGAGAAGGAGACCACCCGTGTGCCCTTGGAACATTCAGATGGGGTGAAGTCACCCTGCCAGAAAGGAGCCTGAATGTGAATTATAGCAAGTAGGTGAGGAGAGTGTGACATATCATTCACGGGTCTTATTTTACTTTATCTCTGGTCTACATCTCCCCACCACTCCTTACAGTAAGATTTGCTAAGATTTGCAAAATCTCACTAATTACTCATGAAATAAACCAATGCAATTGGTGCAAAAGGATTTCTTTCTGTAAACTCCACCAGCCTCTATTCATACCCTTAAAGCCCTAACTAACAGCCATCCATCAGCTCTAATCAGGAATGAACTTCCCTGGAAAAGGTAGAAGAATGTACATACACAGGTCTGGGACAAATACTTAAAGGGCTTGTTCACCTTCAATGTACAAATCTTATGAAACCACTAACAATGCTCTCAATGTGTAACAAATGCCATTGTAAAAGCTAATTTCTATACCTATTAACTCAGTCCTTCTCCTGTCTCTCTGACCAGTTTTCTGAAGTGATGGGAGGGGCCTATTTTGAACCTGACACACCAAGAACTTCCTATATGATGACATCATCATGCCCAGGCTTTGCCCTTACTTGTTTCCTATTGGATGTTGATACTGCCCTCCTCCTAGTCATTTATTGGGTGCTTGTGAACTGTAACCAGTCACATAATTTGAATGGTCATTGGTTGATTACTCAATTGTAATGGCAGAGGTTAACAGACACTGCATATAAACAAACCTGCTTTGTAACAAACAATCACACAGCCATGCAGACAAATACTGCAGAAAAGGAAGGAGCAACATTGTTTGGCAACCTTTGGCATTAAGCATAATGTCAGTTATTTACAAAATTGCAAGAAACCAGCACTGACTTGCTTAGAAACGTATGTGACTTACACATCTAGCAGGGACAGTAGGGTTGCACCTCACCCTTTTAAACCCAAACACATATGAAATCCTCAGCCTGCATGGCTAATTATCAACTCATTTAGATGTTGCAGACTGAACTGATTTCTGTGCAGCCATGTATCATGCATCTAAATGAATTGATAATTAGCCATGCAGGCTGTGGATTTCATATGTGTTTGCTTTTAAAAGGGTGAGGTGGCAGCCCTAAGTGACAGGCAGAGCAGTGATGAGGGCAGGTAGGTTTTTTGAACATTTTGTGCTCTCTCCTGGGGGGGGGGACAGTAATTTACCTAGGAAAACTATACCTTTTTTAAGTGTTCCACTTCTGGAACAAGATTTAGAGCTCTAAATACCAAAAAATGAAAAAGTTATATTTTTCATGATATAGGGATCTATACCAGAAAAATATTTTACCTTTTTTATGAGGTAAATACACAAAATAATACATGGACCCCCCCCCCCTAAAAAATAATATATTTCTGGAAAGTACAAGTGTCATCTCCCATAGTAGCCATTATAATCCAATAATCCAAATTTTTAAAACTGATTTCCTTTTTCTGTGTAATAATAAAACAGTCGCTTGTACTTGATCCCAACTAAGATATAATTAATCCTTATTGGAGGCAAAACCAGCCTATTGGCTTTATTTCATGTTTATATGATTTTCTAGTAGACTTAAGGTATGAAGATCCAAATTATGGAAAGATCCATTATCCAGAAAACTCCAGGTCCCAAGCACCTTGATCCCCCCCACAGTTGAAGTCTCTGCAGTACACAGCCCACACTCCCCCTCCCTCTCAAAAACTTGTAACAGTTTCTCTTCAGTACCTGAATGCTGCTCAAATTCCCCAGCACAGGAAGCAGTGGCAGATTGACAGCAGACATAGCCAATAGGAGTTAAGTTAGCTGCCAGTACAATGTGTGATGTCATATAAGGAAGAGGAAGTGAACACTGTAGTGTTTTTGGGGGTCAGTGACCCCCTCCCAGCACAGGGTCTGTGTGGAACTGAAGGATTAGTACAGGGACACTTCTGAGGTGAATATCTCTTGAACTGTACTTTTTCTGTTAACTATTTCTATTTAAAAGTTTGTTCTATTCATGTGAACTGTTAGATTTGTCAATTTGTTACAAAGGTGAACAATCCCGAAGCAGCAAGAGCAGTCATAGGTTTCTGTTCTGAAGGGTGCAGAGAGTCCACGTGCCTGTCTGTAGGCTATAGAGAGTCCATGTGCTAGATTATATGGTATAGAAAGTCCATGTGCCAATCTGTAGTGTTCAGAGACTCCATGTGCCAGTCCATAGGGTATGGAGACTCCATGTGCCAGTCCATAGGGTATGGAGAGTCCACATGCCAGTCAGTAGTGTATAGAGACTCCATGTGCCAGTCTATAGGGTATAGAGACTCCATGTGCCAGTCTATAGGGTATAGAGACTCCATGTGCCAGTCCATAGGGTATGGAGAGTCCACATGCCAGTCAGTAGTGTATAGAGACTCCATGTGCCAGTCTATAGGGTATAGAGACTCCATGTGCCAGTCTATAGGGTATAGAGACTCCATGTGCCAGTCCATAGGGTATGGAGAGTCCACATGCCAGTCAGTAGTGTATAGAGACTCCATGTGCCAGTCTGTAGGGTATAGAGAGTCCATGTGCCAGTCCATAGGGTATGGAGAGTCCACATGCCAGTCAGTAGTGTATAGAGACTCCATGTGCCAGTCTATAGGGTATAGAGACTCCATGTGCCAGTCCATAGGGTATGGAGAGTCCACATGCCAGTCAGTAGTGTATAGAGACTCCATGTGCCAGTCCGTAGGGTATAGAGAGTCCATGTGCCAGCCTACAGGGTATAGAGTGTCCACATGATAGTCTGTAGGGTATAGACAGTCCATGTGCTAGTCTGTAAGGTATATAGAGTCCATTTGCCTATAGGGTATAGAGTTACATTTTTTATTGAATTGATTAATACATTGCACATCATATCCTACATGTGCCAATCCCTTTATCACCCTCTACATTCTGTAACTCCCCTCAGCACCATCCTCTGCTTTCTACATCTCCCATTGCCCCTCAGTACCACCCTCTACCTTCTACTTCTCCCCACCACCCCTAAGTACCACCCTCTACATTCTACATCTCTCCACCACCCCTCAGTACCATCCTCTACATTTTACATCTCCTCTCACCCATTAGTACCATCTTCTACATTCTACAGCTCCCCATTGCCCCTCAGTATCATTCTCTACATTTTACATCTCCCCACCACCCCTCAGTAACACCCTCTACATTCTATATCTCCCCACAACCCCTCAGTACCACCCTCTACATTCTACATATCCCCATGACCCCTCAGTACCACCCTCTACATTCTAGATCTTCCCCCACCCCTCAGTACCACCCTCTACATTTTACATCTCCCCACCACCCCTCAGTACCACCCTCTACATTCTACATCTCCCAACGACCCCTCAGTACCACCATCTACATTTTACATCTCCCCATCACCCCTCAGTACCACCCTCTACATTTTACATCTCCCCATCACCCCTCAGTACCACCCTCTACATTTTACATCTCCCCACCACCCCTCAGTACCACCCTCTACATCTCCCAATTGCACCTCAGTTCCACCCTGTACATTTTACATCTTCCCATTGCCCCTCAGTACCACCCTCTAAATTCTACATCTTCCCACCACCCTCAGTACCACCCTCTACATTCTACATCTCTCCACCACCCCTCAGTACCATCCTGTCAGGGAGCCGGGAGCCCCCTCTGGGGAGTAGTCCGGATCTAGGAGGAAGCCCCTCAGGAGGGATCAGGGTCGTGGTATCCAGGGGTAAGGCAAGAGAATAATCAAAGTCCAGGCACAGGTCAAAAGGCAGGCGGAATACAAACAAAGTTCAAGTCCAGGCAGGGGGTCTCTGGCAGGCAGGGTATCAGCGAAGTCCAGGTCCAGGCAAAGGGGTCACAACAAGGAAACAGGCAGATTAATAGCAGGGGAAACAGCAAGGGAACCCAGGAATCTCTAGGGGAACAGGATCCTATTTTCGGGCGCCATCTTGGTGCCTCAGGCGTCCTTTTAAAGGGGTTTTTTGGCGCCCTTGCGTCGGCGTCAGCACGTCTGCGACCGACGCACTGCGCCTGCGTCCGTCGCGCCGTTGTGACGTCTTCGCGCCTGCGCACTTGCGTGTAGGCGTCTTTGCGCCGGCGCCGCTACCCAAGTGGCGGCCATGGGCGCCGCCATTTTGGGAGCGGCGTCGGAAGAGGAAGCTGCGCCGCCCGGAGCTCCTGGTCCTGCTCCGGGCGGCGATCGTGACACATCCTCTGCATTTTACATCTCCTCTCCACCCATTAGTACCATCTTCTACATTCTATAGCTCCCCATTGCCCATCAGTATCATCCTCTACATTTTACATCTCCTCACCACCCCTCAGTACCACCCTATACATCTCCCCCATTGCCCCTCAGTATCATCCTCTATATTTTAAATCTCCCCACCACCCCTCAGTACCACCCTCTACATTCTATATCTCCTCACAACCCCTCAGTACCACCCTCTACATTCTACAAATCCCCATGACCCCTCAGTACCACCCTTTACATTCTAGATCTCCCCATCACTCCTCAGTACCACCTTCCACATTTTACATCTCCCCACCACCCCTCAGTACCACCCTCTACATCTCCCAATTGCACCTCAGTACCACCCTCTACATTTTACATCTTCCCATTGCCCCTCAGTACCACCTTCTACATTTTACATCTCCCCACCACCCCTCAGTACCACCCTCTACATTCTACATCTCCCTCATTGGCCCTCAGTACCACCCTCTATATTTAACATCTCCCAATTGCCCCTCAGTATCACCCTCTACATTCTACATCTGCCCACCACCCCTCAGTACCACCCTCTACATTTCACATCTCCCCACCACCCCTCAGTACCACCCTCTACATTCTACATCTCCCCACCACCCCTCAGTACCACCCTCTACATTTCACATCTCCCCACCACCCCTCAGTACCACCCTCTACATTTAACATCTCCTCATTGCCCCTCAGTACCACCCTGTACATTCTAAATCTCCCCACCACTCCTCAGTACCACCCTCTATGTTTCACATCTCCCCATTGGCCCTCAGTACCACCCTCTACAATCTACATCTCATCATTGCCCCTCAGTATCACCCTCTACATTTTACATCTCCCCACCACCCCTCAGTGCCACCCTCAACATTCTAAATTTCCCCACCACCCCTCAGTACCACCTTCTACATTTTACATCTTCCCACCACCCCTCAGTACCACCCTCTACATTCAACATTTCCCCACCACCCCTCAGTAGCACCCTCTACCTTTAACATTTCCCCATTGCCCCTCAGTACCACCCTCTGCATTTTAAATCTCCCCACCACCCCTCAGTACCACCCTGTACATTCTATATCTCCCCACCAACCTTAAGTACCACCCTCTAAATCTCTGTGTTGCCCCTCAATACCACCCTCTACATGCTACATCTCCCCATTGCCCCTCAGTACCACCCTCTACATGCTACATCTCCCCATTGCCCCTCAGTACCATGCTCTACATTCTACATCTTCCCGTCAAATAAGAAAAAGACCTTCTCCGCACTGACTTTTTTGTTTGTCAAAAATGCATCAAATCCTCTCTTGGGTGTACCGCTATCCCAATATCTGGTAATGAAATTTTTTTTTCCTGGTAATGAATTAACGAATGAGGAGAGCACTTCTCAATAGCAAAAAAAATCTCCCCACCACCCCTCAGTACCACCCTGTATATTCTATATCTCCCCACCACCCTCAGTACCACCCTCTACATTCTACATCTCCCCATTGGCCCACAGTACCACCCTCTACATTCTACATATCCTCATTGATCCTCAGTCCCACCCTCTACATTTCTGAGTACTGAGGGGCAATGGGGAGATGTTCAATATAGAGGGTGGTACTGAGGGGCAATAGTGAGAAGTAAAATGTAGAGTCTGGTACTGAAGGGCAATTGGGAGATGTTCAATGTAGAGGGTGGTACTGAGGGGTAGTGGGGAGATGTAAAATGTAGAAGCTGTTACTGAGGGCCAATGGGGAGATGTAGAATGCAGAGGGTGGTACTGAGGGGTGGTGGGGAGATGTGAAATGTAGAGGGTGGTACCACCTCTACATTCTACATCTCTCCACCACCCCTCAGTACCACCCTCTACATTGAACATCTCCCAATTTCCCCATAGTACCACCCTCTACATTCTACTGCCCTGCCACCCTTCAGTACCACTTTCTAAATATTCCCTCCACCCCTTACATTAATATTTGCTTAGATTTGCCAAATCTCACTAATTACTCATAAAATAAACCAATGATATTAGTACAAAAGGTTTTATCTTGTGTAAACGCCACCGGCATCTATTCATACCCTCAAAGTGGCACCCACCCATCAGCTCTAATCAGGAAGATCATTTGATTTGACAAGGTAGAGGAATGTAGATGCACAGGTCTGGGATGGGACCATTATATAAGGGCCGAACATATCCGATAAGATCAGAGCAGCATGAGCAGTCAACTTCTGGTAAGAGATGGGTTTCTGTTCTTTGGGAGCAGTTGTTTTGCTTTTAAGGGTATGGCGCCTGGCTGGAGGGTACAAAGAGTTCATGTGCCAGTCTGTAGTGAATACAGAGTTCATGTGCCAGTCTGTAGGGAATAGAGTGTTCATGTGCCAGTCTGTAGGGAATAGAGAGTCCATGTGCCAGTCTGTAGGGAATAAAGAGTTCATGTGCCAGTCTGTAGTGAATACAGAGTTCATGTGCCAGTCTGTAGGGAATAAAGAGTTCATGTGCCAGTCTGTAGGGAATAAAGAGTTCATGTGCCAGTCTGTAGGGAATACAGAGTTCATGTGCCAGTCTGTAGAGAATAGAGAGTTCATGTGCCAGTCTGTAGAGAATAGAGAGTCCATGTGCCAGTCTGTAGGGAATAAAGAGTTCATGTGCCAGTCTGTAGAGAATACAGTTCATGTGCCAGTCTGTAGAGAATAGAGAGTTTATGTGCCAATTTCTAGGGAATAGAGAGTTCATGTGCCAGTCTATAGAGAATAGAGAGTTCACGTGCCAGTCTGTAGGGAATAAAGAGTTCATGTGCCAGTCTGTAGGGAATCAAGAGTTCATGTGCCAAACTATAGGGAATAGAGAGTCCATGTGCCAGTCTGTAGGGAATAGAGAGTTCATGTGCCAGTCTGTAGGGAATAGAGAGTTCATGTGCCAGTCTGTAGGGAATAAAGAGTTCATGTGCCAGTCTTTAGGGAATAAAGAGTTCATGTGCCAGTCTGTAGGGAATAGAGAGTTAATGTGCCAGTCTGTAGGGAATAGAGAGTTCATGTGCCAATCTGTAGGGAATAGAGAGTTCATATGCCAGTCTGTAGGGAATAGAGAGTTCATGTGCCAATCTGTAGGGAATAGAGTTCACGTGCCAGTCTGTAGGGAATAGAGTTCATGTGCCAGTCTGTAGAGAATAGAGAGTTTATGTGCCAGTTTGTAGGGAATAGAGAGTTCATGTGCCAGTTTGTAGGGAATAGAGAGTTCATGTGCCAGTCTATAGAGAATAGAGAGTTCATGTGCCAGTCTATAGAGAATAAAGAGTTCATGTGCCAGTCTGTAGAGAATAAAGAGATCTTGTAGTTGATACAGAGGTAAAATAACAAAGCAACTTCACTCACAAAGGGCAACACCAATAAATATTCAGTGAAACAGTTTTGTACTTTTTGTTACAGTTAAACCCCAATTTAATGTTTTTCGGGTTTGATAAACCAACAATTTAATCTGAAGGGACAGACATTCAGTCAATATGTAAATTCTCACTGCCCCTCCTGATCTCTTTGCTCCAGGGGGTAAATTTATCAAAGAGTGAAGTTCCGCAGCTCTCAATTCATTTCTATGGGATTTTGAAAGGCGTATTTATCAATGGGTGAAAGTGAAAGTTCACCCTTTGATAAATACACCTATAAAAATCCCATAGAAATGAATGGAGAGTGGCGGAATTTCACTCTAGTGGCGGAACTTCACTATTAACTTCACTGTTTGATAAATATACCCCTCAAGTCTTTCATGTCTTGTAGCCGGACTCTGGCTCGGAATTTGGGCTTTTTATTGCCCCTAGGCCACTGGGTCCTAGTGCCCAGCATCCTGCTTAAACCCCTCCCCCCCCACACACACACACAAGCATGCACATGTGCCGGAGCACTGGGGATTATGCATTAAATACATGACCCTGGGGCTCCTTGGACTGCAGCTGGGCAGCTTGTTACCCCTAAAATCTTGCCACCCTAGGCCTGGCACAAGACACTGAGTTTCCCCCAAGTTCCCCTGTAACAGTTGTGCCCTGTCTGGATCCTTTATCCACAGTAAACTGAATATGCTCACCAAATGGCACCCCATTGGCCCGACAGTATTAGTTAGTTATTGGGGCTCTTACAATTCAGATTTGGATCAGTCCCTATAAGGCCACCCAGGAAGCAGCATTAACGGAGGTGGAAAGTCAAAAAACTGTTGCGCATTTACTACAGTGGCTTTTTCCTTTCTGACTTGAACACGTGTCTGCTGAGAATTCCATTTGGTCTTCTTTATACACTATCCTACTGTCTGGCTTTAACCCCCCAACTTTACCCACATGTTCCACTGACCAACAGTAACAATCCCAACCCTGGCACCATGGATATAGAAAACTGGTATAGTTACCCTTTAGGCTGTATCCTTAAAGGTATATTGAACCCCTGCTTCCATCCAAAGCAAATCCAGTAATGCAAACAAGTTTGGGGAAAGAATAGTAACAGGTGCAAAGCTGCTGCACAGGTGCCTTTATTCCCCGTCACACGACATGTTTCAAACTTAGTAACTCTGTATAGTTGAGTAAGAAATAGTAACTGCAAAACTAGTTGTGTGACGGCGAATAAAGGCACCTGTGCAGCAGCTTTGCACCTGTTACTATTCTTTCCCTAACCCACTTATATATAATTAATAGGGGATGTAATCACTATATATCAATATATAAGGGGATATGATCACTATATATAAATATATAAGGGGATATGATCACTATATATAAATATATAAGGGGATATGATCACTATATATAAATATATAAGGGGATATGATCACTATATATAAATATATAAGAGGGATATGATCACTATATATAACTCTATAAGGAGGATATGATCACTATATATAAATATATAAGGGGGATATGATCACTATATATAAATATATAAGGGGATATGATCACTATATATAAATATATAAGGGATATGATCACTATATATAAATATATAAGGGGGATATGATCACTATATATAAATATATAAGGGGGATATGATCACTATATATAAATATATAAGGGGGATATGATCACTATATATAAATATATAAGGGGATATGATCACTATATATAAATATATAAGGGGATATGATCACTATATATAAATATATAAGGGGGATATGATCACTATATATAAATATATAAGGGGATATGATCACTATATATAAATATATAAGGGGATATGATCACTATATATAAATATATAAGGGGGATATGATCACTATATATAAATATATAAGGGGGATATGATCACTATATATAAATATATAAGGGGGATATGATCACTATATATAAATATATAAGGGATATGATCACTATATATAAATATATAAGGGATATGATCACTATATATAAATATATAAGGGGGATATGATCACTATATATAAATATATAAGGGGGATATGATCACTATATATAAATATATAAGGGATATGATCACTATATATAAATATATAAGAGGGATATGATCACTATATATAACTCTATAAGGAGGATATGATCACTATATATAAATATATAAGGGGGATATGATCACTATATATAAATATATAAGGGGGATATGATCACTATATATAAATATATAAGGGGATATGATCACTATATATAAATATATAAGGGGATATGATCACTATATATAAATATATAAGGGGATATGATCACTATATATAAATATATAAGGGGATATGATCACTATATATAAATATATAAGGGGATATGATCACTATATATAAATATATAAGGGGGATATGATCACTATATATAAATATATAAGGGGGATATGATCACTATATATAAATATATAAGGGGGATATGATCACTATATATAAATATATAAGGGGATATGATCACTATATATAAATATATAAGGGGATATGATCACTATATATAAATATATAAGGGGATATGATCACTATATATAAATATATAAGGGATATGATCACTATATATAAATATATAAGGGGATATGATCACTATATATAAATATATAAGGGGATATGATCACTATATATAAATATATAAGGGGGATATGATCACTATATATAAATATATAAGGGGGATATGATCACTATATATAAATATATAAGGGGGATATGATCACTATATATAAATATATAAGGGGGATATGATCACTATATATAAATATATAAGGGGGATATGATCACTATATATAAATATATAAGGGATATGATCACTATATATAAATATATAAGGGGGATATGATCACTATATATAAATATATAAGGGGGATATGATCACTATATATAAATATATAAGGGATATGATCACTATATATAAATATATAAGGGGATATGATCACTATATATAAATATATAAGGGGATATGATCACTATATATAAATATATAAGGGGATATGATCACTATATATAAATATATAAGCGGGATATGATCACTATATATAAATATATAAGGGATATGATCACTATATATAAATATATAAGGGGGATATGATCACTATATATAAATATATAAGGGGATATGATCGCTATATATAAATATATAAGGGGATATGATCGCTATATATAAATATATAAGGGATATGATCACTATATATAAATATATAAGGGGATATGATCACTATATATAAATATATAAGGGGATATGATCGCTATATATAAATATATAAGGGATATGATCACTATATATAAATATATAAGGGGATATGATCACTATATATAAATATATAAAGGGGATATGATCACTATATATAAATATATAAGGGGGATATGATCACTATATATAAATATATATGGGGATATGATCACTATATATAAATATATAAGGGGGATATGATCACTATATATAAATATATAAGGGGATATGATCACTATATATAAATATATAAGGGAGATATGATCACTATATATAAATATATAAGGGGATATGATCACTATATATAAATATATAAGGGGATATGATCACTATATATAAATATATAAGGGGATATGATCACTATATATAAATATATAAGGGGATATGATCACTATATATAAATATATAAGGGGGATATGATCACTATATATAAATATATAAGGGGGATATGATCACTATATATAAATATATAAGGGGGATATGATCACTATATATAAATATATAAGGGGGATATGATCACTATATATAAATATATAAGGGGATATGATCACTATATATAAATATATAAGGGGGATATGATCACTATATATAAATATATAAGGGGATATGATCACTATATACAAATATATAAGGGGGATATGATCACTATATATAAATATATAAGGGGATATGATCACTATATATAAATATCTAAGGGGATATGATCACTATATATAAATATATAAGGGGGATATGATCACTATATATAAATATATATGGGGATATGATCACTATATATAAATATATAAGGGGGATATGATCACTATATATAAATATATATGGGGGATATGATCACTATATATAAATATATAAGGGGGATATGATCACTATATATAAATATATAAGGGCATATGATCACTATATATCAATATATAAGGGGATATGATCACTATATATAAATATATAAGGGGGATATGATCACTATATATAAATATATAAGGGGGATATGATCACTATATATAAATATATAAGGGGATATGATCACTATATATAAATATATAAGGGGAAATGATCACTATATATAAATATATAAGGGGGATATGATCACTATATATAAATATATAAGGGGATATGATCACTATATATAAATATATAAGGGGATATGATCACTATATATAAATATATAAGGGGGATATGATCACTATATATAAATATATAAGGGGATATGATCACTATATATAAATATATTAGGGGGATATGATCACTATATATAAATATATTAGGGGGATATGATCACTATATATAAATATATAAGGGGGATATGATCACTATATATAAATATATAAGGGGATATGATCACTATATATAAATATATAAGGGGATATGATCACTATATATAAATATATAAGGGGGATATGATCACTATATATAAATATATAATGAGGCAATAAAATATATAAACCAGTAGCTCCTCCCAGCAGACAGGAGGGAGCCAATGAGATTAGAGTAAAGGAGATTCCATGTTAAGGAGAGAAAGGGGTGTTACAGGGAGAGCTGGGAAGTTGTGGAATGTGTGGCAGGTCCATGTAGCTCCTTATTGCCCCTCAACAGTTAAATTATCATCCATTTCATTTTACCCCTCTCTCACATTTGGACCCTCACAGTGTGGGAAGAATGGGAGTGGTGTTGCTGAACTACACCTCCCAGATGTAGAAAAAGACTTTTTACGCCAGAGATTTTTCACCGTGAACTTTATTCGTGTTATTTATAAAAGTAAACCCAAACACACCAGTGATTCGCTTGTATAATAATACAAATATTTATCCCGGGATTAACGCAGAGGTCTGACCTAAATCAGTACTTGTTAAGTTGCAAATTAGAAAGGAGGAGGAAAAGTATCCGGTTTAATCACTGAAATAACAGCAGCTTTACTGTAGCCTTATTCACTTATATACATATATATCCTTATACATAAAGATTCAATTATAAAGTGCAGTGCTATCATTAATCCAATTAAGAAACAACGACTGAAGTTGATTTACGCCTTGACCTTGTGAAACGCACGTTGTCGTTCCTGTGTCTACAGATCTTTTAGTCTTTTTAAAATGATTTAACTTGTGGGTCAAACCATTGGAGGGGAGGGGGAAATTGCTCATAACTATCTCTCTCTCTGTCCATCTCATTTCCCAGGAGGCCGTGTAGTTTTGTGGGACATCTCAGCCTTCAGTAACATTAGGGTTCAGCAAACATTTGAGTCCCGGCTGCTCTTCCTTCTCAGTCTTTGTGGTTTCCCAGGGATAAAAAAGATTTAGTAGTAGATTTGGGACAACTCCACCTTCTTTTCCTTCCAATTTCTCTCTTCTTTCATGAACTCGAGCATTGATTATAATTCTTATCCCATTCATTGTGCTCATTCTAATGAATTGAACTATATTTATTTACTCAGCACTACTAAGCACTTGAAATCCAATGAATTTGATGGGGGAATGGAATGATCCATATTGATAATATTATAGTGGATTTATATCCCGGCGAAGGGAAGCTGGTGGTTTATAATTGGTTCATCTTGGGCAGAAGCATCAGGTAAAATCGAATGACTCAATTATATTGCGCTGCACTTTATTCATTTATCAAGAATCAACTTCAGTAATTGTTTATTAATTGAATTAAATGCAATGATAGCGCTGCACTTTATGATTGAATCTTTATGTATAAGTATATATATATATATGTATATTTGTATGTGTATTATTATTTGAGCGATTAAGCCGGGTACTTTTTCTCCTTCTTTCTAATTTGTTTTTTATAAAAGTGTCACTTGGCAATAAAAGGAGCCTTACATCATACAGCACATTAATGGTTAATCTCACCACAGCTGTCAGTCCCAGTGTACCAGATAGTACTGTGATGCCACAAGAGCATACGCTCTACTCCAAGCCCTACCATACTGGAGTCCCCACTCATCTTACCCCACTAGTATTTCACTCACTAACCCTGACACTTTCTAGCAGAAGTTTTTGGGGACTGCACTGTTTAAGCCTCGTAATTGTGGGCTGGTGATGTCACACACTATGATGTCATTGTGAATGTGTAAATGCTGTTCTGACACAGCCAATCTCTGACATCATCGTCCCACCAGAACAGTTGGTTCTATGGCTCCCTGGGTGTTCTGGGTGCACTGGCGGTTAGTACGGGCTACAGGATTTCTATACTACAGTGTGTAACACTGAGTCTCATCACGGGGGTTCTGCTGTCAGACACTTGTTATTGGGGGTCCCTGAATCACACTGTGGGCACTTGCACCCTTTGTTGGCAGTGATATTTAGGGTAGATTCATGATTCACTGGACATCCATTATTTTTCTCCCCAGGACAAGATGCTGACCCATTGCCTGTTACTGGTGGTACTGATCTTCACTGGGACGTCCCACTCGGAACCCTTCAATCTGCATTTTGAGTATCCCACAGGGGGAACAGAGAATTCTGATGGCTTTTCCAGGAACTGTAAAGAGATCAAGGATTCTGATAACAGTGCAAGAGGTCAGTATAAATTCAATTGGTGGAGGCAAAATACCTGCTTAGTAGCAGTGTATCGGGCTCTAACCTGTACATATGAACCTGTTGGTCTGACCCAAAGTCATACTCTGTATTCCAGATGGAATTTACAATCTGATCACAGCCAAAGGGGAGATTTACCAGGCCTTCTGTGATATGACCACTGATGGTGGAGGTTGGACCTTAGTGGCCAGTGTCCATGAGAACAACATGTTTGGAAAGTGCACAGTGGGGGATCGCTGGTCCAGTCAGCAGGGCAACAACATAAACAACCCCGGAGGAGAGGGCAACTGGGCAAATTATGCGACATTCGGTCTTCCAGAGGGAGCGACTAGTGATGATTACAAGGTATCAGGCCTTCTGGAATGTTCCATCCATATAGGGAGGTCCCATTAATATTTGTATAGGGAGGTCCCAGTGATATTGTGTATAAGGAGGTCCCATTAATATTGTGTATAGGGAGGTCCTAGTGATATTGGGTATAGGGAGGTCCCAGTGATATTGTGTATAGGGAGGTCCCAGTGATATTGTGTATAGGGAGGTCCCAGTGATATTGTGTATAGGGAGGTCCCAGTGATATTGTGTATAGGGAGGTCCCAGTGATATTGTGTAGAGGGAGTCCCAGTGATATTGTGTATAGGGAGGTCCCAGTGATATTGTGTTTAGGGAGGTCTCAGTGATATTGTGTATAGGGAGGTCCCAGTGATATTGTGTATAGGGAGGTCCTAGTGATATTGGGTATAGGGAGGTCCCAGTGATATTGTGTATAGGGAGGTCCCAGTGGTATTGTGTATAGGGAGTCCCAGTGATATTGTGTAGAGGGAGTCCCAGTGATATTGTGTATAGGGAGGTCCCAGTGATATTGTGTTTAGGGAGGTTCCAGTGATATTGGGTATAGGGAGGTCCCAGTGATATTGTGTATAGGGAAGTCCCAGTGATATTGTGTATAGGGAGGTCCCAGTGATATTGTGTATAGGGAGGTCCCAGTGATATTGTGTATAGGGAGGTCCCAGTGATATTGTGTATAGGGAGGTCCCAGTGATATTGTGTATAGGGAGGTCTCAGTGATATTGTGTAGAGGGAGTCCCGGTGATATTGTGTAGAGGGAGGTCCCAGTGATATTGTGTATAGGGAGGTCCCAGTGATATTGTGTATAGGGAGGTCCCAGTGATATTGTGTATAGGGAGGTCCCAGTGATATTGTGTTTAGGGAGGTCCCAGTGATATTGTGTATAGGGAGGTCCCAGTGATATTGTGTATAGGGAGGTCCCAGTGATATTGTGTATAGGGAGGTCCCAGTGATATTGTGTATAGGGAGGTCCCAGTGATATTGTGTATAGGGAGGTCCCAGTGATATTGTGTTTAGGGAGGTCTCAGTGATATTGTGTATAGGGAGGTCCCAGTGATATTGTGTATAGGGAGGTCCCAGTGATATTGTGTATAGGAAGGTAAATGCCCTGAATAAATCTCCAATGAATTCTGTATTCTTTAGAATCCGGGCTATTATGACATTTCTGCCAAAGATTTGGCAATTTGGCATGTGCCCAACAACACTCCAATGCCATCGTGGAGGAGTTCTTCCATTCTGAGATATCGTACATCCAATGGCTTCTTTTCTGGTGAAGGAGGGAATCTCTTCAATCTGTACAAGGTTGGGAATTATATAGAGAATTCCAGATATTATAATCCATTTTATTGACTCCACATAAAGTCCACTCCCAATGCCCATTCCATAACCCCACTTACCCCTAGTCTTTTTTCTGTAATTTCACCCCTTCTTTCTGCTTTGTATAATGTTTTTCCTAAATCTCTCCCACTTTTTACCCCAATTGGTACCTCTACTTTGTACCCTTCTTACTACCCTTTGAGCATCTTCTACTCCTTCAGTTGCCCTCAACCAGCCTTTTCTACTTACTTCCTCATGAACTAGTTCCGATTTAAAGGCCCTTAATAGCCTACAATATTGGAATAACATCAGCTTTCCGCCAATCCACAGGCACCATATCAAATGAAAGTGAGTCTGAGAAAATCTGAAATTTTGGCTGGTATAATACTGAACTAAGTTCTCTTAGAACCTGAGGGCATATTCTATCTGGCCCTTGTGTCTTGTTCACATTCATCACCCCTTGATGTACCATTTTCTGTGTCAACTTCTGAGCTGAATCATCTGTGCCCCTTCTAGGAGGGCCTTTAAACTCGACACTGAAGAAATGGACAGATTCAGCATATATGCCTTTATAACCACAACAATTCCATTATTCAATGGAGTCACACTGTCAACCTGCATCCTTTTTCAATTAATATACTTTAAAAATGTTTTGGCGTCAGTCTTCGCCTATGCTGCAATCAGCTCCTCATTTTCTATCTCTGCCTTCCAGAACGTTTATTATAGTGTTTATATTCATTGAATGCAGCTTCTTCCCCCCCTGACTTGTCATTATTAACTGTATTTCTCTTCTTTCATATTAACTTCTTTATTTGTGAATTGAGCCACATTGGGGGGGTCCTTAATGTATATTTGCTTGTATATATTGAGATTAGTAATGATTTAATATGAGTTTAAATGTCATCCATTTCTGTTCTGTAGAACCAAAAGCATAATGGGCCAATGTATGCTCTGAGGTACTGCCGTTAAGGAGTCTTTGTTGCCCCAGTGTATATTAGTCACTCGTCCCTCAGGTTCTAGTATTTGCTTCCTGGAAGCTATTGGAGGAAGTCAAGACGAGTCATGACCCCTGCAGTAGCCTTTATAATGGTCTATAGAGGAGTTTATAGAATGAAAGAGCAGGTTGAAGGGAGTTGCTAATGGAGGGAACTAAGGGTATAAGGTCAGTGAAATGGGGGTCATTGCAGAAATGGAGGCTGTAATGGAGGCCAATGCGGTAATATTAAGAGCTTGGTTAGTGTTATGGAGGGAGGATGAAGAGAGACTGGACTCACCGATTTGCATATGAAACGCATATTAATAGACATGAGCCCCATAGATTTCATAGGAAGGGGGTGTATCCATTGAGGGGGTGGTGCCATGGACTGAGTTTGGGGGTGCAATTCAAATAGAGGAATGGAGAGGAGGTTCCTTGGAATAAGACTTATCCCCCTCATTATATTGTACTATATGTACAGTACATTATATTGTACTATAGAGACTGTAAGTCTAGTGTGTCTGTCAGTGACTGATACAAGTTGCTTCCACCTTCCCAACATGATGTCATTGTCTTTAATGGGATTTAATCTCCTGACAGAAATATCCAGTGATCTACAATACTGGGAGCTGCCAGACCAACAATGGCCCAGCGGTTCCAGTTGTGTACGACTTTGGGGACCCTAAGACAACTTCCATGTACTACTCTCCAAATGGCAGAGGTATGATGGATGTGGGCCAATCGGTACAGACCTTCACTGAGTGCTAGCTGTTGGGTTCATTCGATCTTTTCTTGTCTCTGCAGCGGAATTCACGGCTGGCTATGTCCAATTCCGGGTCTTTAACCATGAGAAAGGTGCTCTGGCGCTGTGCCCAGGGGTTAAAGTGACCGGCTGCAACGTGGAACATGTAAGTGTCCAACCCCTGTATCTCTGTCTGTCTGTCTGTCTCACTTATAAACAACACAGAGTTTTACAGAAAGGAAGTACATGGGACAATTGAGTACAAGTTACTGGGAAACTTGATTGGTGGTTGAACAGAAGCCAATGGGCAAAGTAAATGGGGCAGTTGGGAAAATTGGGCAGATACAAATGACAAGGTTGAAGGTCCAATCAGGCACAGTCATTGGGCGGGTTGGTGGGTAAAACTCGTTGGGATTGAAGATGAGACTGTGACGTTTGATGGAGCCGTTGGGCAGAGGTCTTTTGGTGACTTGGTTGGGCTGAACTTATATGGTGATATGAGTGGGGCAGTTGCATTGAGCAGACTAGATTGGGGAGTTTAAAGGAACAGTAACACCAAAAAAAAAATTAAAGTGTCTTAAAGGAATGACAATATAATGTAGTGTTGTGCTACACTAGTACAAGTAGTGTATTTGCTTCAGAAACACTACTATAGTTTATATAAACAAGCTGCTGTGTAGCCATGGGGGCAGCCATTCAAGCACAGGATAACAGATAAGCAGCTTGTTAAACTATAGTAGTACTTATCTGTTATATACTGTGTATCCTGTGCTTGAATGGCTGCCCCCATGGCTACACAGCAGCTTGTTTATATAAACTATAGTAGTACTTATCTGTTATCTACTGTGTATCCTGTGCTTGAATGGCTGCCCCCATGGCTACACAGCAGCTTGTTTATATAAACTATAGTAGTGTTGGTTAGTCAGATGGCCCCATGGGAAGACATGACTGGGGTAGGTGAATAGGGAATTTTGATAGAAGACATTGGGCATAGAAGTGATTGGTTAGACTGGGCCAGTAAGTTGTGTATCTCTAGCCTCATTCTTCTCCCCAGCATTGCATCGGAGGGGGAGGCTACATGCCAGAAAGAGACCCAGTCCAATGTGGAGACTTTGCTGCCTTTGACTGGAATGGATATGGGACTGGCATTGGTTCAAGTGCCACTAAAGCTATTACTGAGGCTGCTGTGCTCCTGATGTACCGCTGATCCCCCTCCATCCCTACACCCCTAAATCCCTAACCCTCATTCAGTTTGCTTGCTGAGAATTTCTATTCCTTTAAATAAATAGAAAGCAAAATCGCTGTCCTTCTCCTCATTCAATCAACTTAACGTTTGCAGATTTCCCCTTTAAACCATGACAGCTCCCAAAAATGCATTATGTGAATGAAGTCAATTATTCCTCCTCTCCTCACTCAACCTATTTATTCTCCTAGTCTTTTATATCTACTTACTATATTCTTTCATTATTAAGCATTTTCCTATAAAGAAATAGAGAATGACCATGAAATAGGCCAAATAGTCAGAAGCAAGAGGACCACTGACACTTGGGCCAACCGGGAGTTTTCCTGGTATCCGGTGGGCCAGTCGGACACTGACTGTGTATCTTGGCTTTGTACATACCCAGTCTGTTCTATCCCTCTTGGCAGTATCATTAACATATTCTGGATTGAGGATATTACACGCCAGGATAACTCCTCCCCCAAATTGTTACCCCACCAAGGGCCAGATGAACCCAGCTCCAGGTTGCCCCATCCACAAGCTGAGAAGACTTTCCATCAGTTTAAGACACAACCATGTCAAACTACATTCACTGGTGGCTACTCACTGGCTAGAGAATTAGGGTGGGGTTACCTGTGGCAAGTACTGCCCCAGAAATCCCAGCCAATAAGAGACCTCAGGTGTTGTAGCCAATGAATGCAGCCTGCAATGGTTATTGACAGGAATTAGGGTGAACCAATTTCTCAGAGGATGAAGAGACCAAATCATGTGACTTGCAATGGCAGTTCCAGTAACACAGAGACACACATGTGTATAGGGTTCATATATACTGTATATATATATATATATAGTATTGTTATTTAAGGTGCAACGTTAGTACAAAATGTATCATAGAAATCACAAGTTACTGGTTCCCCAGCTCTAATCATCCAGTGTGATGTACAACATGATATGAAGAAATGTCTTAATCAGAGAAGGCTGAGTGATAAAAATCTGATACTTGTAGACCTGCTGTTTCACCAACCACCATGTGATAAGCATTCGATTTGTAGGAATTAGAAACAGACCAGGAACCAGCAGCACTTAGTCTGCAATCACCCTTTATTGGTGTATTTTCAAGTTCAAAAAGGGACCAGCTCCCGAAACATGTTGTGAGTGGGAATACACTAATAAAGGGTGACTGAAGACTAAGTACTGCTCATTCCTGGACTATTTCTAATTTCTACAAATCGTATGAAGAAATGTCCTCTGCTCAAGTATCTTGTCCTGATTAAGGCCTCTGTGCACCCCTCTCCTGTACAACAAATCAGGGACTGGTTCTAGCAGCATTCCTACCTCTTAATGCCCATCTCCCATGACTTGTGGAAATGACCCATATTCCTCGACTCCACAGTGTTTGGGTTGAGAGTTTCTAAGTATGTTCTGAGCTAAGGGGTGATCTCTGCACCAGTCACTGCCATTTGAGTGAACCTGACACACCTCAGCATCTTCAATTTGTAAAACCTGGGGTGCCCCAATTACATTTATGTCAATGAAACAGGCACTCGTGTGAAGCTAATGAGCAAGAAGGCCATAGAGTTTAGAAGAGGTGCCAAGCATAGAGTTGGCTCAACAGTCTGGGGAAGAAGCAAAATGATTGGTGCTGGGCGGAGTCAAGACTAAAGACGGGTTAGAGTCAGGGGATGATGGGGTATGTGGTGTTTGGATCTCAGTAAAAGAATCAATACATTCTTGTTGTCAATTGTAGTGCCTCCAGTCCACACAGTGATGTCCACCAGTTCCCTTAAATAGTAGAGTTCAAGATCAAGGCAAGAAGCCCCCCTAAACCTAAAATAAATGCCCAGTGTAATATAGAGCCTTCCTCTGCAATACCCATGAGAATGGCCAGTGACCTTCTGGAACATTCAAGTGGTGGGTTTCATAACTATTTCCTAGGAGTTATAGGGCCCCTTATGGGGATAGCCAGGTACCTACTGTAGAGGAAAACATGATAGTAGTAATAATATTAGCTAATCCTGGAGATCAAACATTGCTGATTCTCACGCTGAGGGGGCTCCCCTCTTTCTGAGGTTTATCCTTAAAAGACTCTTCCAGCTTGAGCTTCTCTGAATCCCCAAATCGTACTGTCTCATGGATGCAGCATGGAGGGGACACTTTCAGCACTTGGTCAAACAGACTAAAGTCAGCCACATATTTCCCACTGGAGGAGACTGAAATCACTGGGCTGAACTCATGACCCCACAAGATCTCCTCGGGGAGGTATGATGTCCGCACTTGGCAAGTCGCACTAGTTGGTTCCACAGTGCCACTGAGAATCACCACCAGCTCAAAGTCCCCTTCTCCTGAGCGAAGGGCCACGTCCTTCAGGGGGCTGGACTCATCAATAATGTGGTAGAAGGTGAGTGGCAGGATGAGAAAGGGGCTGTCTGAGGAAGTGTCCACCTGGAAGTCCACATTGATCTGATTGAGATGGACATTCTCACCTTCTTTAGTGAGGTGGGTCTGCAAGAGCTTCCCTGTCACCTGGCAGCCAATCAGCAGACTCTTCCTCATATTGGCCACCCGAATCATTAGGCACAACTTGCCCTCGTGCTGGGACACCACTGCATTCTGGCTGAATTTGATGGTTTCTGCCCTTTTTTTGGGACGGGCAATTTTGGCCAAGAATGTTCCTGTGATAAAGATCTCCATGATGGTGGTGAGGACCAGCTGAGTAATGAGGAGGATAATAGCGTAGGGACATTCCTCACTGATGTAACGGAATCCGTAGCCTATAGTTGTCTGAGATTCCAATGAGAAGAGGAAAGCGCCGGTGAGCGTGTGCACTTGCATGACACATGGGGTGTGGTTGGCCGGAGCATTAAATTCTAAGAGGTCACCATGCACCAGAGCCACCAAGTACCAAATGACCCCAAAAATAAACCATGTCCCAGCAAAGGTTGCAGAGAACAGGAGCAGCTTGTACCTCCACTGCATGTCAATGAATGTTGTCCACAAGTCCTTGAGGTAGAGGAAACCTTTGTCTGTGATGTGGTCCATGCGGACATTGCTCCTCCCATCCTTGGTCATGACCCTCCTTCTTCTTAGGCTTGAGCCAATTAGAGGGCGACTATCTGTTTGGGTGGTCTGACTGTAATAGACCTTCACTGCAGAAGTCATCTGGAAGGAACCAAGACAACAAGGAGTCATAAAAATGCATAGACCCTTTCACTAGGGATTCACAACCGGGGGGAACCAAGGGCATCAGGAAATCCTTGGTGGTGACCAACAGGTGGCGCGAAATAATATCAAAAGAAAGAAAATATAAAACCATAAAATGTTTGCTTAAAGGATAAAATATAATTCTAAGCTACCCTATATTCATTCATTGGACATATCACTGGTGCTAGTTCTGTCCATTGAAACAATGGAGTTGTATCACTCTGGCCAGTAGGTGGCAGTCAATACTGACAGAAAGAACCGGCAATATTTAACCTTCTGTGTGCCAGAGAGGGTGTGAATGCTACTGGTTTCCTGATGTCGGATATGAATTAAGCCCACATACAGAAGCAGCACAGCTCAATTGGCACTTTATTCCCCTCTGCCCTGGTTGTTTAGTAGTTAATGTCTAGTCCCCCTTGCTCCTGCCATACATGTGCCCCCCAAGAATGAATTCCTCTGTCTGCGCAGCCTGTCAGTCCCTTCTGGTAACGGGGAGAGCAGAGAAGACTGAGCCAAGGCCGGAGACAATGGATGGGCCAGTTCCGGAGCCTGACACAGAATCACTCTCAGTACAATGTGCTCAGCGCTTCCTGGGGGGTCCGGACAGGAAGGAACAGAATGAGCTCACTTACCCTTTACATCATCCTCCACTTATTCTATGCTGAGAGCCCCATCAATCAGCCTGGCAAGGAAAGAGTTAACAGCACTGTCCAATCAAGAACCCCTCACAGCTGCTCATTCATTGGCTTCTGGGAGTCTGTACACCCTTTCACTGCCAGTCGGCCAAACAACTTTTGGTTGAACCTCATGTGTTGGGCTCACACCATCTTACTAATTTGGGTACTACCCCCTCTTAATGCCCCTGTAAAGGCACTGTCTGCCCCTCCCACCATAGGAAATATACAGGGAACAGGGCCAGGGATGAAAGAAATATAGGAAACAAGTCGTTTAATAAGTCCAGGAGATGGGCAGCAAAAATAGCCAAGAGAATGGGGAAGAGAACTAAGCTAGGGATTGGGAAGAGAACTAGAACAGGGAATGGGAATGACAAGAGGACTAGAATAGGGAATCAGAAGAGAACTAGGACATGGAATGGGAAGGGAACTTGGAGAAGAAATGGGAATGGGAAGAGAACTAGAACAGTGAATTGGAATAGAACTAGAACAGGGAATGGGAATGAGAAGAGAACTAGGACAGGGAATGAGAAACAAACTAGCACAGGGAATGGGAATGGGAAGAGAACTAGGACAGGAAATGTGAATGGGAAGAGAACAAGGAAAAGGAATGGGAATGGAAAGAGAACTAAAACAGTGAATGGGAATAGAACTAGAACAGGGAATGGAAAAGGGTAGAGAACTAGGGCAGCAAATGGGAATGTGAAGAGAACTAGGACAGGGAATGTGTATGGGAAGAGAACTAGGACAGGCAATGGGAAGAGAACTAGGACAAGGAATGGGAAGAGAACTAGGATTGTGAATGAGAAGAGAACTCGGACAGGGAATAGGAAGAGAAGTAGAACAGGTATTGGAAAGAGGATAGGGAATGGGGAAAGAACTGGAATCGGGAATGGGAATATAAGTTGGATAGGGAATTGGAAGAGATCTTGGACAGGGAATGGGAACAGAACTAGGATATGGGATTGGAAGAGAACAGGACAGGGAATGATAGAGAAATAGGCCAGGGAATGGGAAGAGGACTAGGACATGGAATAGGAAGAGAAGTAGATCAGAGAATGGGAAGAGAACTAGGACAGGGAATTGGAAAATATATAGGACAGGGTATGGGAATGGGAAGAGAACTAGGAAAAGGAATGGGAAGAGAACTAGGAAGTGAAATGTAATTAATGGGAATGGGATTGGGGAGAGAATATGGCCAGGAAATAGGAAGACAGTTAGGACAGGGAATAGGAATAAAACTAGGCCAGGGAATGAGCAGATAACTGGTAAATGACGGAGAAGTAGGCCACCAATACGGGGATAAAATTTGGCCACAGAATGGGGAGAGCATTTGGCCAGGGAAAGGAACGGCAGCTGCTTGCTCTTCCCATGTGGAATGTTTCCAAACAGAATGAAAAGACTGAATGAGAGACTTTCTCTGCTTTATTCCAGGGCTCAGAACAGGAGGAAATTGACAGATTTAAAGCCCCACTATCCTCTTTCTCTCCCATTCATGTTGCTATTGGGGCATTTTTCTTCTTTATGAAGGAAATTAACAGCCTGAGCACAACTCCCCGTAGCCTCAGGTTTCTAATTCTCTCTGGGCTCTCGCTTTGTTTCCAAGCCTTTGTCTGTGGGTTCAGCCCATGGTGATGCCTTGTCAGGTCTCCCCATTGTTCTTCTGATCAATGAGAAGTATCAGAAGCTTCCGACATAGAGATTAATAAGGGCTGCTCCCCCTTTTATACTCCCTCATAGGGTACAAAACGAATGCTATGGGAAATACCGATTCTCTCCATCTCTCATCCAGGGATCTAATTCCTGACCCCTGATATGTTTCTATGGGGAACCTTCCTCATCTGCTTCATATGAACTGAAATGTGTCCCCCAACTATGCTCTATGGGACCCAGATTCTGTGCATCAATTCAGTAGGACCCCATGTATCACTAAACGACTCTATTCATATATATGGGTGCACATTCCCCTGGGCAGTACAGTATGGGGGGTATATTTTATTATATCAGGTGCCACCGTGCACTATATTCTCATTAGGAGGCAATTGCTCCCCGCCAGGCAGTTTGTAGCCAATAATAACAGGCAGAGTTGGGGGCAGGGGTTACCCAATCAGAGGGGTTTATGTTGGGCCCTGTGTATTCAGCAGAGCAAATGTTATGTGGAGACAATGTGGCCCTTGTTGCTCCTGACAAGGGGATGAATGGGGGTGAGAGGGGGTGAGAGGGTGATTAATGACCGTTCTACATTCCCACAGAGGCTCTGACACTTAATGGAAATGGACTTCAAGCATTGGGATCTTTTTTTGAGAAAAAATAAAATGTAATTAGAGGAGCAGAGAGAGAGAGAATTGGGGTATCAGGGTGTTAGAGTGCTGGTATCACGGGGTAAGGGTGCTGGTATCAGGGTGTCAGGGTGCTGGTATCAGGGTGTCAGAGTGCTGGTATCAGGGTGTCAGGGTGCTGGTATTAGGGTGTCAGGGTGCTGGTATCAGGGTGTCAGAGTGCTGGTATCAGGGTGTCAGGGTGCTGGTATTAGGGTGTCAGGGTGCTGGAATCAGCCGGACCTTCTCTAGGTTCTGTTTGTGCCAGTACTTTATATGAGATGATGTTGCAAAGCCCAGATGTCCCACCAGGAATGTTCCTGTACCATAAAAACCTTTCTCCACATAGTCATATAAGCAGGTAAGTCAGCAGGTAAGTTCCAGGTTCTGTGTGACTGACACTTAGTGTTTGCACCCCCCCCCAGTACCACAAAGTGTGTTTTGTCTGATTCACCTGCAAATGAGAAAGGGATTGTGCAAAGTTTCTCCCCAAGCTGAAGTGGTGCCCATGGTCGTTCCTGGATGGATCTAATGATTTATTCAGTGTTTTCTCTGTGCCGGCTGCTGAGCAACTGCCATGTGCCGTGTGGGGCAGGTAACAGAATGTTCCATTGCCCCCAGGCATATTGGTTAAAGGATAACTAGTGCACGGAGTAAAATGCCATTGCCTCCCCCGGGGCAGCTGATTAAAGAGCCGAACAAGAGAAAACTTGTTGTAACCTGTGTTATAACCACATTTCCCACATAGTGACATGAAGGGCACAGGACTGCAAGTAAACAAGGGTATGGGCACCCCAAATCCAGCCATTATACAGGGGTAATGCCCAGCAATGCCAGGGAGAGGTCACTGTATGGGAGCTAGTGCCCAGCAATGTTAGTATGTTATAGAATGACTAATTCTGAGCAACTTTTCCATTGGTCTTTATTTTTCTGTTTTATAGTTTTTGAATTATTTTCCTTCTTATTCTGACTCTTTCCAGCTTTCAAATCGGGGTCAGTGACAAATGCTCTTTAAGGCTACAAATGTATTGTTATTGTTACTTTGTATTACTCATCTTTCTATTCAGGCCTCTCCTATTCATATTCCAGTCTCTAATTACAATTAATCTGTGGTTGCTAGGGAAATTTGGACCTTAGCAACCAGACTGAAACTGCAAACTGGAGAGCTGCTGAATAAGTCAAAAAACACAAATAATAAAAAATGAAGACCAACTGCAATATCTGCCTCTACATCATAACTAACAGTTCATTTAAAGGTGAACAACCCTTTTACTATTGGTTGATAATAAAGCTTTGGAAGAAATCCAGGACTTCATGTACTTTCCTTTTTTCCATTTCTATTTTTCTATTTTTTGCTTGTAACGTGTGTTTGTATATCAAAGTCCTGGAACATGAGCAGATCCATAATGTCATCATTCCCTGAAAGGGTTACTTGTGATCATTGTGTGTCTGCGCCTCATTGTGTTACCTGCTCAATAAACTTGTGTCACACCTGTGTCCTTGTCACACATCAGCTGAGGGACGGGGGGCATTGGGGGGGCTGAGGGATGGGGGACAGATCTGGGGTGACTGTTAAGGAATGGAAATGAGGGGTGTCTGGGGGAGATCAGGGCTGTTTGGATTATGCAGGTCGGCCGCCCAAGAGGACTGGAGCTGTAGAGAGAGAGAGACGGGGGAGGAGGAGGAAGACTGTGAAAGCTTGTGAGTGTTTCGGGGAGCAGACACTGGCACTATTGTGACATTCCGTAGGAGAGGGGCTGAACAGAGCTCTCGTGGCACAAAGGCCCATTGACAATGGCACAGTGATTATTATTCCCAGGGAGGCCTGCCTGCTGCTTCCCTCACTTCCCAATCCAACAATGGCACAAAGGGGCCCCTCATGCTGGAACCAGGGGCCCAACGTTGATAAATGCACAGAACCTACAGAACACCAATGCCCCCCGGGTGCCATAACTACAGACCAATGCCCCCCAAGTACCATAAACACTGACCAATGCTAATTCTAAAGAAAAAGGGCACCAATTTAGGGTTTGCGGCAGGTTGGCAAGCAGTGGGGCAGTGTAACTATGGCACTATGGGCACCAAAACAAATTTCCAAGGGTCCATTGGAGTGAGCGAAAAAACAGATAAAACAGTGATACAGTGACACACTGACTGTAGTGATACAGTGACACACTAACTGTAGTGATACAGTAACACACTGACTGTAGTGATACAGTGAAACACTGACTATAGTGATACAGTAACACACTGACTATAGTGATACAGTGAAACACTGACTATAGTGATACAGTGACACACTGACTGTAGTGATACAGTGACACACTGACTATAGTGATACAGTGAAACACTGACTGTAGTGATACAGTGAAACACTGACTGTAGTGATACAGTGAAACACTGACTATAGTGATACAGTGAAACACTGACTATAGTGATACAGTGACACACTGACTGTAGTGATACAGTGACACACTGACTATAGTGATACAGTGAAACACTGACTATAGTGATACAGTGAAACACTGACTATAGTGATACAGTGAAACACTGACTGTAGTGATACAGTGAAACACTGACTGTAGTGATACAGTGAAACACTGACTATAGTGATACAGTGACACACTGACTGTAGTGATACAGTGACACACTGACTATAGTGATACAGTGAAACACTGACTGTAGTGATACAGTGAAACACTGACTCTAGTGATACAGTAACACACTGACTATAGTGATACAGTGACACACTGACTGTAGTGATACAGTGACACACTGACTATAGTGATACAGTGAAACACTGACTATAGTGATACAGTGAAACACTGACTATAGTGATACAGCGAAACACTGACTATAGTGATACAGTAACACACTGACTATAGTGATACAGTGACACACTGACTGTAGTGATACAGTAACACACTGACTGTAGTGATACAGTAACACACTGACTGTAGTGATACAGTGACACACTGACTATAGTGATACAGTAACACACTAACTGTAGTGATACAGTGACACACTGACTGTAGTGATACAGTGAAACACTGACTATAGTGATACAGTAACACACTGACTGTAGTGATACAGTGACACACTGACTGTAGTGATACAGTGAAACACTGACTATAGTGATACAGTAACACACTGACTGTAGTGATACAGTGACACACTGACTATAGTGATACAGTAACACACTAACTGTAGTGATACAGTAACACACTGACTGTAGTGATACAGTGACACACTGGCTGTAGTGATACGGTAACACAGTGACTATAGTGATACAGTGAAACACTGACTATAGTGATACAGTAACACACTGACTATAGTGATACAGTGACACACTGACTATAGTGATACAGTGACACACTAACTGTAGTGATACAGTAACACACTGACTGTAGTGATACAGTGAAACACTGACTATAGTGATACAGTAACACACTGACTATAGTGATACAGTGAAACACTGACTACATACAGTGAAACACTGACTATAGTGATACAGTGAAACACTGACTATAGTGATACAGTGACACACTGACTGTAGTGATACAGTGACACACTGACTATAGTGATACAGTGAAACACTGACTGTAGTGATACAGTGAAACACTGACTGTAGTGATACAGTGAAACACTGACTATAGTGATACAGTGAAACACTGACTATAGTGATACAGTGACACACTGACTGTAGTGATACAGTGACACACTGACTATAGTGATACAGTGAAACACTGACTATAGTGATACAGTGAAACACTGACTATAGTGATACAGTGAAACACTGACTACATACAGTGAAACACTGACTATAGTGATACAGTGAAACACTGACTATAGTGATACAGTGACACACTGACTGTAGTGATACAGTGACACACTGACTATAGTGATACAGTGAAACACTGACTGTAGTGATACAGTGAAACACTGACTCTAGTGATACAGTAACACACTGACTATAGTGATACAGTGACACACTGACTGTAGTGATACAGTGACACACTGACTATAGTGATACAGTGAAACACTGACTATAGTGATACAGTGAAACACTGACTATAGTGATACAGTGAAACACTGACTATAGTGATACAGTAACACACTGACTATAGTGATACAGTGACACACTGACTGTAGTGATACAGTAACACACTGACTGTAGTGATACAGTAACACACTGACTGTAGTGATACAGTGACACACTGACTATAGTGATACAGTAACACACTAACTGTAGTGATACAGTGACACACTGACTGTAGTGATACAGTGAAACACTGACTATAGTGATACAGTAACACACTGACTGTAGTGATACAGTGACACACTGACTGTAGTGATACAGTGAAACACTGACTATAGTGATACAGTAACACACTGACTGTAGTGATACAGTGACACACTGACTATAGTGATACAGTAACACACTAACTGTAGTGATACAGTAACACACTGACTGTAGTGATACAGTGACACACTGGCTGTAGTGATACAGTAACACAGTGACTATAGTGATACAGTGAAACACTGACTATAGTGATACAGTAACACACTGACTGTAGTGATACAGTAACACACTGACTATAGTGATACAGTGACACACTGACTATAGTGATACAGTAACACACTGACTGTAGTGATACAGTAACACACTGACTATAGTGATACAGTAACACACTGACTGTAGTGATACAGTGACACACTGACTATAGTGATACAGTAACACACTGACTGTAGTGATGCAGTGACACACTGACTGTAGTGATACAGTGACACACTGACTATAGTGATACAGTGAAACTCTGACTGTAGTGATACAGTGAAACACTGACTGTAGTGATACAGTGAAACACTGACTATAGTGATACAGTGAAACACTGACTATAGTGATACAGTGACACACTGACTGTAGTGATACAGTGACACACTGACTATAGTGATACAGTGAAACACTGACTATAGTGATACAGTGAAACACTGACTATAGTGATACAGTGAAACACTGACTACATACAGTGAAACACTGACTATAGTGATACAGTGAAACACTGACTATAGTGATACAGTGACACACTGACTGTAGTGATACAGTGACACACTGACTATAGTGATACAGTGAAACACTGACTGTAGTGATACAGTGAAACACTGACTCTAGTGATACAGTAACACACTGACTATAGTGATACAGTGACACACTGACTGTAGTGATACAGTGACACACTGACTATAGTGATACAGTGAAACACTGACTATAGTGATACAGTGAAACACTGACTATAGTGATACAGCGAAACACTGACTATAGTGATACAGTAACACACTGACTATAGTGATACAGTGACACACTGACTGTAGTGATACAGTAACACACTGACTGTAGTGATACAGTAACACACTGACTGTAGTGATACAGTGACACACTGACTATAGTGATACAGTAACACACTAACTGTAGTGATACAGTGACACACTGACTGTAGTGATACAGTGAAACACTGACTATAGTGATACAGTAACACACTGACTGTAGTGATACAGTGACACACTGACTGTAGTGATACAGTGACACACTGGCTGTAGTGATACGGTAACACAGTGACTATAGTGATACAGTGAAACACTGACTATAGTGATACAGTAACACACTGACTGTAGTGATACAGTAACACACTGACTATAGTGATACAGTGACACACTGACTATAGTGATACAGTAACACACTGACTGTAGTGATACAGTAACACACTGACTATAGTGATACAGTAACACACTGACTGTAGTGATACAGTGACACACTGACTATAGTGATACAGTAACACACTGACTGTAGTGATGCAGTGACACACTGACTGTAGTGATACAGTGACACACTGACTGTAGTGATACAGTAACACACTGACTGTAGTGATACAGTAACACACTGACTATAGTGATACAGTAACACACTGACTGTAGTGATACAGTGACACACTGACTATAGTGATACAGTAACACACTGACTGTAGTGATGCAGTGACACACTGACTGTAGTGATACAGTGACACACTGACTATAGTGATACAGTAACACACTGACTGTAGTGATACAGAAACACACTGACTATAGTGATACAGTAACACACTGACTGTAGTGATACAGTAACACACTGACTATAGTGATACAGTGAAACACTGACTATAGTGATACAGTGAAACACTGACTATAGTGATACAGTGAAACACTGACTATAGTGATACAGTAACACACTGACTGTAGTGATACAGTAACACACTGACTATAGTGATACAGTGAAACACTGACTATAGTGATACAGTGAAACACTGACTATAGTGATACAGTAACACACTGACTGTAGTGATACAGTAACACACTGCCTATAGTGATACAGTGACACACTGAATAAGACAAACATCCCTCCAGCTCCCTGGCTCAATCCATCTCTGGCTTTCTATTATTTCCGGTTTGGAGCAGTTATGGCTGAAAACAGTTTAGCCTCGCCCACTCTGTAATTAGAATGCTAATTAGGCTTTGCCTTCTGTTTGTCTTCACCCAAATATTTAGTGCAGGATTAAGCCAGTGTATGGAACCCAAATACTCTTAGTGCACACAAATGAGCCCCATGTACTGTATATCTGCCCGTGTGTATCTGCCCCACATATACCTGCCCTATGAGTTTCCTTCCAGTCTCCAAAATGGGTCAGTGCTTGGAGTAATACTGCAATTACTAACCCATCAACTGCCAGAGACTGTAAATTCCCCTCAACTGGAATAAAATTACTATTGTCATTGTACAGCATGTCACTCACAGGATCAATGTGCTACCCAACTTCTAATGTTCAAAAAAGACATCTGGGGAATACAGGGGATTCAACTGGGGGGCTCATGTCTACTGGAAGGATCTACTAGTGAATAAATCCAGTTTCTTGCATGACCCCCTTATGTTTTTATATATATATTGATCATATCCCCCTTATATATTTATTTATATATATATGATCATATCCCCCTATATATTTATATCGAGTGATCATATCCCCTTATATATTTATATATAGTGATCATATCCCCTTATATATTTATATATAGTGATCATATCCCCCTTATATATTTATATATAGTGATCATACCCCCTTATATATTTATATATAGTGATCATATCCCCCTTATATATTTATATATAGTGATCATATCCCCTTATATATTTATATATAGTGATCATATCCCCCTTATATATTTATTTTTATATATATATAAATATATATATATATATATATATATATATATGATCACATCCCCCTATATATAGTGATCATATCCCCTTATATATTTATATATAGTGATCATATTCCCTTATATATTTATATATAGTGATCATATCCCCTTATATATTTATATATAGTGATCATATTCCCTTATATATTTATATATAGTGATCATATCCCCTTATATATTTATATATAGTGATCATATCCTCTTATATATTTATATATAGTGATCATATCCTCTTATATATTTATTTATACTGATCATACCCCCCATATATATTTATTTATATATATATATGATCATATCCCCCTATATATTTATATAGAGTAATCATATCCCCTTATATATTTATATATAGTGATCATATCCTCGTATATATTTATACTGATCATATCCCCCTTATATATTTATATATAGTGATCATATCCCCCTTATATATTTATATATAGTGATCATATCCCCCGTATATATTTATATATAGTGATCATATCCGCTTTATATAATTATATATAGTGATCATATTCCCTTATATATTTATATATAGTGATCATATCCCCTTATATATTTATTTAAACTGATCATATCCCCCTTATATATTTATATATATTGATCATATCCTCCTTATATATTTATATATAGTCATCATATCCCTCTTATATATTTATATATAGTCATCATATCCCCCTTATATATTTATATATAGCGATCATATCCCCTTATATATTTATATATAGTGATCATATCCCCCTTATATATTTATATATATTGATCATATCCTCCTTATATATTTATATATAGTGATCATTTCCCCCTTATATGTTTATATATAGTTATCATATCCCCCTTATATAATTATATATACTGATCATATCCCCTTATATATTTAAATATAGTGATCATATCCTCCTTATATATTTATATATATTGATCATATCCCCGTTATATATTTTTATATATATATAATGATCATATCCCCCTTATAAATTTATATATACTGATCATATCCCCTTATATATATTGATATATAGTGATCATATCCCCGTTATATATTTATATATAGTGATCATATCCCACTTATATATTTATATATAGTGATTATATCCCCCTTATATATTTATATATAGTGATCATATCCCCTTATATATTTATATATAGTGATCATATCCCCTAATATATTTATATATAGTGATCATATAACCCTTATATATTTATATATACTGTTCATATCCCCTAATATATTTATATATAGTGAATATACCCCCGTATATATTTATATATAGTGAACGTATCCCCCTTCTATATTTATATTTAGTCATCATATCCCCCTATATATTTATATAAAGTGATCATATCCCCCTTATATATTTATATATAGACCATATCCGCCTTAAATATTTATGTATAGTGATCATATCCCCCTTATATATTTATATATATAGTGATCATATCCCCCTTATATATTTATATATAGTGATCATATCCCCCTTATATATTTATATATATAGTGATCATATCCCTGTTATATATTTATATACAATGATTATATCCCCTTATATATTAATATATAGTGCTCATATCCCCCCTTATATATTTATATATAGTGATCATATATCCCATATATATTTATATATAGTCATCAAATCCCCCTTATATATTTATATATAGTGATCAAATCCCACTTATATATTTATATTTAGTGATTATATCCCCCTTATATATTTATATATAGAGATCATATCCCCTTATATATTTATATATAGTGACCATATCCCTCTTATATATTTATATATAGTGATCATATCCCCTAATATATTTATATATAGTGATCATATAACCCTTATATATTTATAAATACTGTTCATATCCCCTAATATATTTATATATAGTGATCATATCCTCTAATATATTTATATATAGTGAATAAACCCCCTGTATATATTTATATATAGTGATCATATCCCCCTTCTATATTTATATTTAGTCATCATATCCCCCTATATATTTATATAAAGTGATCATATCCCCCTTATATATTTATATATAGTGATCATACCCCCCTTACATATTTATATATAGACCATATTCCCCTTATATATTTATATATAGTGATCATATCCCTCTTATATATTTTTATACAATGATCATATCCCCTTATATATTAATATATAGTGATCATATCCCCCTTATATATTTATATATAGTGATCATATCCCCCTTATATATTTATATATAGTCATCATATCACCCTTATATATTTATATATAGTGATCAAATCCCTCTTATATATTTATATATATTGATCACATCCCCTTATATATATTTCTATATAGTGATCATATTCCCCTTATATATTTATATATAGTGATAATATCCCCCTTATATATTTATATATAGTGATCATATCCCCCTTATATATTTATATATATATAGTGATCATATCCCTCTTATATATTTATATACAATGATCATATCCCCTTAAATATTAATATATAGTGATCATATCCCCCTTATATATTTATATATAGTGATTATATCCCCCTTATATATTTATATATAGTCATCATATCCCCCTTATATAGTTATATATAGTGATTATGTCCTCCTTATATATTTATATATACTGATCATATCCCCCTTATATGTTTTTATATAGTTATCATATCCCCCTTATATAATTATATATACTGATCATATCCCCTTATATATTTATATATAGTGATCATATCCTCCTTATATATTTATATATATTGATCATATACCCCTTATATATTTATATATATAGTGATCATATCCCCCTTAAAAATGTATATATACTGATCATATCCCCTTATATATTTATATATAGTGCTCATAACCCATTATATATTTATATATAGTGATCATATCCCCCTTATATATTTATATATAGTGATCATATTCCTCTTATATATTTATACATAGTGATCATATCCCTCGTATATATTTATATATAGTGATCACATCCCCTTATATATATTTATATATAGTGATCATATCCCACTTATATATTTATATATAGTGATTATATCCCCCTTATATATTTATATATAGTGATCATATCCCCCTTATATATTTATATATAGTGATTATATCCCCCTTATATATTTATATATAGTGATCATATCCCCTAATATATTTATATATAGTGATCATATCCCCCTTATATATTTATATATACTGATCATATCCCCTAATATATTTATGTATAGTGAATATACCCCCATATATATTTATATATAGTGATCATATCCCCCTTCCATATATATATTTAGTGATCATATCCCCTTATATATTTACATAAAGTGATCATATCCCCCCATATTTATTTATATCTAGTCATCATATCCCCTTATATATTTATATAAAGTGATCATATCCCCTTATATATTTATATATAGTGATCATATCCCCCTTATATATTTATATATAGTGATCATATCCCCCTTATATAGTTATATATAGTGATCATATCCCCCTTATATATTTATATATATTGATCATATCCCCCTTATATGTTTATATATAGTTATCATGTCCCCCTTATATAACTATATATACTGATCATATCCCCTTATATATTTATATATAGTGATCATATCCTAATTATATATTAATATATATATTGATCATATACCCCTTATATATTTATATATAGTGATCATATCCCCCTTATAAATTTGTATATACTGATCATATCCCCTTATATATTAATATATAGTGATCATATCTTCCTTAAATATTTATATATATTGATCATATCCCCTTATATATTTATATATAGTGATCATATCCCCCTTATATATTTATATATAGTGATCATATCCCCCTTATATAGTTATATATAGTGATCATATCCCCCTTATATATTTATATATATTGATCATATCCCCCTTATATGTTTATATATAGTTATCATGTCCCCCTTATATAACTATATATACTGATCATATCCCCTTATATATTTATATATAGTGATCATATCCTAATTATATATTAATATATATATTGATCATATACCCCTTATATATTTATATATAGTGATCATATCCCCCTTATAAATTTGTATATACTGATCATATCCCCTTATATATTTATATATAATGATCATATCCCCTATATATTTATATATAGTGATCATATCCCTCTTATATATTTATACAAAGTGATCATATCCCTCTTATATATTTAAATATAGTGATCACATCCCCTTATATATATTTATATATACTGATCATATCCCCTAATATATTTAGATATAGTGAATATACCCCCCATATATATTTATATATAGTGACCATATCTCACTTCTATATTTATATTTAGTCATCATATCCCCTTATATATTTATATAAAGTGATCATTTCCCCCTTATATATTTATATATAGTATTAATATCCCCCTTATTTAGTTATATATAGTGATCATATCTCCCTTATATAATTATTTATAGTGATCATATCCCCCTTATATATTTATATATAGTGATCATATTCCCCTTATATGTTTATATATAGTTATTATATCCCCCTTAAATAATTATATATATGGATCATATCCCCTTATATATTTATATATAGTGATTATATCCCCCTTATATATTTAAGTATAGTGATCATATCCCTCTTCTATATTTATATTTAGTCATCATATCACCCTTATATTTTTATATACAGTGATCATATCCCCCTTATATATTTATATAAAGTGATAATGCCCCCCTTATATATTTATATATAGTGATCATATCCCCTTACATATTTATATATAGTGATAATATCCCTCTTATATATTTATATATAGTTATCATATCCCCTTATATATTTATATATAGTGATCATATCCCCCTTATATATTTATATATAGTGATCATATCCCCTTATATATTTATATATAGTGATCATATCCCCTTATATATTTATATAAAGTGATCATATCCCCTTATATATTTATATATAGTGATCATATCCCCTTATATATTTATATATAGGGATCATATCCCCTTATATATTTATATATAGGGATCATATCCCCCTTTCCCTAAATCCTACTCTAGGGGGCAGATTTACTAAGGGTCGAATCTCGAAGTAAAAAAAACTTTGAAATTCGACCATTGAATTAAAAAACGTCAAATTCGAATTCAACGTATTTTCAACAAATTTGGCAATCCTGCGGTCGAATAAAAATTTTTGTTCGATCGATTTTTAGCGATCGATCAAAGGATTTCTATTTGACCAAAAAAAAACTTAGAAAAGTGCTGTGGAAGGTCCCCATAGGCAAACATTGCACTTCGGTAATTTGGCGAAGTATGAAGTCTGTTTTTTTTAAAGAGACAGTACTTCGATTATTGAATGGTCGAATAGTCCTTCGATTTTTACTTTGAATTGTTCGAATCAAAGTCAAATGGTCGAATATAGCCTATTCGATGGTTGAAGTACCCAAAATTTAACTTTTCAATTCAAACTTTTTGTCATTCGAACCATTGACTCGAGTTTAGTAAATCTGCCCCTAAATAGAGAAAGTACCAGTGTCTGTCGGTACCTGATTCTCTGGGTGACAGTTTCAGTGTAAAAATAACATTACAAGGCCGGTGGAAGGGCTTCCAGTAGGAAGTGGGAGAGTTGTGTATCTCAGGGGCTGATTACACTGGAATAATAAACTCAGTAGAATTTGGACAAAAAGTATCACTGGGTCAGAGTAGCCCCTGTCTCTAGATATTCCTCAACTGCCAGATTTGCCTAAAATGAAAGCTAGTGGGGGGGGGTTCTTCTTGATACTACGGCTGATACCTGCTCTTCTTATTTGATGTCCTCAACAACAGATTGCAAGCTCTTTGGGACAGGGTCCATCCCCGTATTTAATTTGTTTGTGTGTCTGTATTTTATTATTATTATTATTGTTGTTGTTGTTGTTATTATTATTAGTAGCAATATTATTGTTGTTATTATCATTATTATTATTAATGTTATCATTATTATTATTATTAATGTTATTATTATTATTGTTATTATTATTATGGTTCTCTTTTCCAGCCTTGTGCCTCACACAAAGTAGCAATTTGTATGAACTTATTGTTCTTTCCGCTGCCAGAGGGTGAACCCAAATAATCCAAAAGGTCCGGAACCTCTGATTCTGCTGAACGTGAGGCAAGAGAAGGGCAGAGGGAAGATAAGGGCAGATAATGTGTTGGGATGGCAGTTGTAAGTACATCAGGAGCAGAGACATTGGGAGGTATCACTGAAGGAGTAGTAGAGACATGGAACAGACGTGCAGTGAGAGTGAAGGAAAATGACCCGTATGAACTAACTCCCTATGCACTAACAGGCTGGGTCGGGGGGAGAGAAATAAATCTATTTATAAGAAATCTATTTGTGCAGAACTGATTGAGAGACCCCATTATTGAAGATAGTGGCACAGACAGAGCAGTTTTTGGGGTACAAACTCACCGTCCCTCAGTGCTGGGGGGGTAACATTACACAAATTCCAAAATTCACCTCTCAAAATAGAATATTGCCCCCCAGACAAACAGGTGCACATTATGGGCAGGTGCCCGGTCTCTTCTTACCTTGCCAGTCGGCAGATGGTGGGAGGTTGCTGGACTGGGATTGGCACAGTGGGTACTGGACACACTCAATGTTCCACTCAATGTTCCAGAAACATTGAGTGGAACATTGCAGTGTGTCCCAGTACCCTCACTGTGCCATCCCAGTCCACTCAACCTCCCACCATTCTGCAGCGTCTGGCACCAGGACCAGCGGGTCTCCCCCTTTTATTAGTCTGTCCCAGATCAGATAATGGTTCCCCAGCATCGGGGGGGCGCTGACCCTCTGCTCACACTCGTTCCAAGTTCCTTCCCTTTGGTCTGAATGAATGAAAGGGAGAGTTTTATGCTGCGGAGGGAGGAGAATCCTGAGAGAGAGAGAGAGAGAGAGAGAATGGGAAAGTGAGTGGGGTGGGGGGGGGGGAGAAACTTTCAGGAGAGATTTAATGAGCTGGAAATGAATGGCAGCCCCCAATCACATTACTGAGAGCAGGAGGGAGGCACAGCAGCCACTGGCAGGGAGACCGCCCCCCCGGAATGGGAAGCAACATGTACAGGAATGCCCCCGGCACAGACAATAATATGGGAGGCAGGAGGGGTGCACAAGAATGGGGGGAAACACCAGAGAGGGGGGTGCACAGGAATTGGGGGAACACCAGAGAGGGGGGTGCACAGGAAGCAGGAGAGATGCTCATGAGAGGGGGTGCATAGAAAAGGGGGGGAGCATCACAATTGGGGGTGCACAATAATGGGGGATGCACATGAGGGGGAAAGGCTGGTAAATTAGGGCAGAAGGAGGTGCCCAGGAGGATAAAGTGGATAAACTGACAAATGAACAGAAGAAGTCGTAGACTGAGATGGAGACAAAGTGAGAGACAGTGATGCTCCTGTGAGACAAAGAGTCTGGGTTCTAATCCCCAGGTGCGACTCTAGATCAGGGGGTTCCTGTGGATTTGGGGCGGGGGGTGTCTGATTTAATTAGCAGTGAATGGGTCTCAGTTCCCCTGGGATGTGGTATTGTAAATATAAAGCAGTAACTGGAGCAGCTGAGGGGTCGGTGCCAACCAGTAACTCCATCCGCTCGCTTTGTGCTCAGCTGGGGCCCTGGCAAAGCACAACTGAGGCTCTCAGCCAATGGATCCATCTCCCTCCACTGGGGACTTACACGGCACGTAGACCCCCTCCCATTGACTCTTCCTATCCTCCTCCATTGGCATGGTACCCCTACCCTGAGAAGTGCCCTGTAACTAGCTCTACCCACTGCCACTGTAACCCTATAGTTGCACATACACTAGCACTGTACCCCTATAGTTGCACATACACTGGCACTGTACCCTTATAGTTGCACATACACTGGCACTGTAACCCTATAGTTGCACATACACTGGCACTGTAGTACCCTTATAGTTGCACATACACTGGCACTGTAACCCTATAGTTGCACATACACTGGCACTGTAACCCTATAGTTGCACATACACTAGCACTGTACCCCTATAGTTGCACATACACTGGCACTGTAACCCTATAGTTGCACATACACTGGCACTGTACCCCTATAGTTGCACATACACTGGCACTGTAACCCTATAGTTGCACATACACTAGCACTGTACCCCTATAGTTGCACATACACTAGCACTGTACCCCTATAGTTGCACATACACTGGCACTGTAACCCTATAGTTGCACATACACTGGCACTGTAACCCTATAGTTGCACATACACTAGCACTGTACCCCTATAGTTGCACATACACTGGCACTGTAACCCTATAGTTGCACATACACTAGCACTGTACCCCTATAGTTGCACATACACTGGCACTGTAACCCTATAGTTGCACATACACTAGCACTGTACCCCTATAGTTGCACATACACTGGCACTGTAACCCTATAGTTGCACATACACTAGCACTGTACCCCTATAGTTGCACATACACTAGCACTGTACCCCTATAGTTGCACATACACTGGCACTGTACCCCTATAGTTGCACATACACTAGCACTGTACCCCTATAGTTGCACATACACTGGCACTGTACCCCTATAGTTGCACATACACTAGCACTGTACCCCTATAGTTGCACATACACTAGCACTGTACCCCTATAGTTGCACATACACGGGCACTGTACCCCTATAGTTGCACATACACTGGCACTGTACCCCTATAGTTGCACATACACTAGCACTGTACCCCTATAGTTGCACATACACTGGCACTGTACCCCTATAGTTGCACATACACTAGCACTGTACCCCTATAGTTGCACATACACTGGCACTGTACCCCTATAGTTGCACATACACTAGCACTGTACCCCTTTAGTTGCAAATACACTAGCACTGTACCCCTATAGTTGCACATACACTAGCACTGTACCCCTATAGTTGCACATACACTGGCACTGTACCCCTATAGTTGCACATACACTAGCACTGTACCCCTATAGTTGCACATACACTGGCACTGTACCCCTATAGTTGCACATACACTAGCACTGTACCCCTATAGTTGCACATACACTGGCACTGTACCCCTTTAGTGGCAAATACACTAGCACTGTACCCCTATAGTTGCACATACACTAGCACTGTACCCCTATAGTTGCACATACACTGGCACTGTACCCCTATAGTTGCACATACACTAGCACTGTACCCCTATAGTTGCACATACACTGGCACTGTACCCCTATCGTTGCACATACACTAGCACTGTACCCCTATAGTTGTACATACACTGTCACTGTACCCCTATAGTTGCACATACACTAGCACTGTACCCCTATAGTTGCACATACACTGGCACTGTACCCCTATAGTTGCACATACACTGGCACTGTACCCCTATAGTTGCACATACACTGGCACTGTACCCCTATAGTTGCACATACACTAGCACTGTACCCCTATAGTTGCACATACACTAGCACTGTACCCCTATAGTTGCACATACACTAGCACTGTACCCCTATAGTTGCACACACACTGTCACTGTACCCCTATAGTTGGACATACACTGGCACTGTACCCCTATAGTTGCACATACACTAGCACTGTACCCCTATAGTTGCACATACACTAGCACTGTACCCCTATAGTTGCACATACACTAGCACTGTACCCCTATAGTTGCACATACACTAGCACTGTACCCCTATAGTTGCACATACACTAGCACTGTACCCCTATAGTTGCACATACACTAGCACTGTACCCCTATAGTTGCACATACACTAGCACTGTACCCCTATAGTTGCACACACACTGTCACTGTACCCCTATAGTTGGACATACACTGGCACTGTACCCCTATAGTTGCACATACACTAGCACTGTACCCCTATAGTTGCACATACACTAGCACTGTACCCCTATAGTTGCACATACACTAGCACTGTACCCCTATAGTTGCACATACACTAGCACTGTACCCCTATAGTTGCACATACACTAGCACTGTACCCCTATAGTTGCACATACACTAGCACTGTACCCCTATAGTTGCTGTTATATGTGGTGTACTTCCAATGGGACCACATAGTATTGTAGTAACGGGGCTGGGGAATAAATGCCTGGAGTGGGCCCCTAGGACACAGGACATCTCTTGTTAGAACACAAACAGACCCTTGTTCTTCTTCTGGCCCCACTCTCATTAAAATGAAAGAATGTTATTTTATTTGCTTTCTCTGTCACTGAGTGTTAGAGTTCTAAACCATAATGTGGGTGTTAAACAACGGAACAGACCTAAGTCTGACATCCCCCTCCTGTAATGGACTCTCCCATGTACTGTGTGTAGTCAGAGATCCCTTTCCCACCAACGTTCCTGGTACCCGTATTTTGTGTAGATAAGTCATATATATCCCTTGTCCCTCCAAATCTAACTCTCTTAAAGGGATACTGTCATATTGTAATGTACTGTTAGAAAACGAAGTCCGATACCCCCCATCCCACCGAGGTCTCATGCACAATAGACAAGGGTCCCATTCCCAGAGGGCTCCTCAGAATCTTGTAGCCCACAGGGCTTTCATGTGGTTTGCAGAAGGTTAGAATATTCCTTTCCTCAATTAATTGTCCCCCCACAAAGTGCAATAACAATCACTTAGAATAAATCCATTGATGAAAAATAAGAGGCTTCCATTCAAAAGAGGTGATAGAGCTCAGCTAATCGGCCCATTTGCAGCTTTCTAATGTCTCAGCCAACGCTCCTGGCCCAATCCAATGTCTGGCAGCCTCCTTATCTCTATGGATGAAAGACTTCTCAATTCAGGGTTCAAGGTTCTGAGCAGGACTCTATGGTGACCACAAGTGCAATGGGATGGACGGATAATAATGGATTGTTCACACAAAAATGTGAGGAATATAAATCCAGTCATTTATTAAAGGGGTAGTTCATCTTTTAGTTAACTTTTAGTTATAGGAACAATAAAGGAGCAAATATAAGGAGCAATAAAGGAAATAAGATAGGAGACACAGGGGAGACAGGAGACATGAGGAGAAATAGAACAGAAGAGACACAGGAGAGAAGAGACACGGGGAGACACAGAACAGAAGAGAAGAGACACAGGAAAGAAGAGACACGGGGAGACATAGGACAGCAAATCAACAAGAGAGCTGAGAGAAAGCAGGCAAAGAGGCAGAACTTGCTGCTAAGTGCTCTTTATTGCACACAACATGTTTCGGGCCCAAAGCCCTTTATCAAGTGTGTCAAGAGACATAGGACAGGAGAGAGGAGAAAAGGGAAGAGATAGGACACGAGCTAGGAGACACATGGAGAGAAAGAGGACAAGAAAGAGAGAGAGAGAAATAAAGGGGGAGACATAGGACAGGTGAGAATGGACATGGGGAGAGAGAGAAGCAAACAAAGCAAAAGTTCCTCCTTCATATTAAACAATGGTGCAATGAGTGACACTGACAGCTATACCTACCTTGGCCTAGAAATCAGCCAAACATGGAATTTTAAACCAGTAATAGGGGCCCTAAAAGACAAGGCAGAACCGTCTATACCTTCAGGAGACACATGTACCACCTTAAACCACAAGTGAGAGTCTGGTTTAAACTATTCCACAATGTCATCACCTCAATCCTCCTCTACGGTAGTGAAGTGTGGGGACCTCTCACTTACCCAGGCCAATCCAAATATTCCATCTGGAATTCTGCAAGCATCTTCTCCAGGTCCACCCAAGGTCACCATCAGAAATCACAGAGCCCTGTATGACAACATTTTCTGGGACCAGAGCCAATTATTATGGGTGCACATGTGTATGTCATAGACTGAGAGAGACAGGGCTTTCCCTACTCCCATGAACTCCCCAACCCCACCCTTTATACATACACCCCTCTACCGCTTTGGTAACGATAAATGTATTTGGTCCTGCCAATAAAGCTCATTTGATTTGACTTGATTTGTTTTGAGAACAGGTAAGAGGAGATATGGGAGAGAGAGGTAAGAGGAGATATGGGAGAGAGAGGTAAGAGGAGATATGGAAGAGAGAGGTAAGAGGAGATATGGGAGAGAGAGGTAAGAGGTGATATGGGAGAGAGAGGTAAGAGGTGATATGGGAGAGAGAGGTAAGAGGAGATATGGGAGAGAGAGGTAAGAGGTGATATGGGAGAGAGAGGTAAGAGGAGATATGGAAGAGAGAGGTAAGAGGTGATATGGGAGAGAGAGGTAAGAGGAGATATGGAAGAGAGAGAGGTAAGAGAAGATATGGAAGAGAGAGGTAAGAGGTGATATGGAAGAGAGAGGTAAGAGGTGATATGGAAGAGAGAGGTAAGAGGTGATATGGAAGAGAGAGGTAAGAGGTGATATGGGAGAGAGAGGTAAGAGGAGATATGGGAGAGAGAGGTAAGAGGAGATATGGGAGAGAGAGGTATGATGAAATATTGAAGCGGGAGGACAAGTAAGATGAGAAATTGGAGAGAGAGAGGTAAGAGGAGATATGGGAGAGAGAGGTAAGAGGAGATATGGGAGAGAGAGGTAAGAGGAGATATGGAAGAGAGAGGTAAGAGGTGATATGGGAGAGAGAGGTAAGAGGAGATATGGAAGAGAGAGGTAAGAGGTGATATGGGAGAAAGAGGTAAGAGGAGATATGGAAGAGAGAGAGGTAAGAGAAGATATGGAAGAGAGAGGTAAGAGGTGATATGGAAGAGAGAGGTAAGAGGTGATATGGAAGAGAGAGGTAAGAGGTGATATGGGAGAGAGAGGTAAGAGGAGATATGGGAGAGAGAGGTAAGAGGAGATATGGGAGAGAGAGGACAGGTAAGAGGAGAAATTGGAAAGAGAGGGAGAGGTGGTTAAGAGGAGATATGGAAGGGAGATCAGTGGCTGTGGTACCTTCTCTATACAGTCCTTCCAGATGGGTCACAATCTCAACCAGGGTGGCCCTCTCTGAGGCCGGTGGTTGCAGCATTGCCTTGTGACCCTCCTTTAGCCCATTAACCCATAGTTAATGGGCTATGCTTGGCTTGGCTAGTATGTGCCCTATGGAGAATACAGGAACTGGAGCTCCAAAAGTCCAGGCAAACCCTTTGAGCCACCAGCACTACCTCCACTGAGGTTATGGGCATCACCTGGATGGACATTATGTTGTTTGGACAATGCCTACCATGCAAGGGAGTGGTGGTAGTGAGAAAGGCCCTAGCCTTGATTCTTAGCACGAAGATCCTCAAAAGCTGGATGGGCTGCTACTAGCCACAACAAAAGTGATTCATCAGTTGCTCTGGCCGGTGGACCAGCAAAGTGAACAACATGTTTTACAGCTATGCTATGTACACCAGCCAAATGGGCCCATGCATCCCGAGTGGCCATGAGGTGGTGTTGCCCAGGAAGAGAGGTACACAGCTGCCATTAGAAGATACCACCATTCTCATCAAGTCCTGTAATGATGGCCAAGAGAGAGGAGAAATGGTTGGTGGTACTAAGTGGGTCAAGTGCAAGATGGTTGGGTGTCAAGGAGCATGAATCTGGGTACCAAGCCTGTGACAATACCTGCTAATATTACTGCGGATAATATGGTAAGCACGGTTGAACAGATGTACTGAATAAATGGGCTCAGGGGATGCCCAGACCAGCAGGCACAACAGGCCATTATGCAGCACCTGGGGTCGCCCCAGATTGATCTGACCATTCTCAGAGCCGGGCTCTCCAGTCATTGATGCCCAGTGTTAGTGGTAGGAGTGTCCTGGTGTAGAAGCTGTTGGATCCACTCACAATAATCACATTTTCTCTGCATTTGATTAAGAGTAAAGGTGGATATAGAGTGCACTTCCCATCAGCAGCCACAGGAGGGCCCTGATATCATCCAGCACATATACAGGCTGCCCAGTATAGACCCAAAGGGTATGGCACCCTCACAATGTGCCAGGCATGGTGGGCACTACAATATGTGGGCAATCTATAGTAGATTACTTCAGAGCACTGCCCAGCTTTAAATGTAGTGCTGCTTCCTTCATCCAAGACTTCAATATAAGTTCACAATCAAAGGAATGAGGAGAGCAATCCAAAAGCAGAGTAACTGCTACAATGTGATTTATTAGTAACTACAAAACACTACGTTTTGGGTCACACACGCCCTTTATCAAGTGTCACACGTGGCCCGAAACATGTAGTGCTTTGTAGTTACTAATAAATCACATTGTAGCAGTTACTCTGCTTTTGGATTGCTCTCCTCGTTCCTTTGAATATGTGGGCGATGGCCCAGACTGGGCACAGTCACTGGCACATACAGTGTTGGTAACACAAATCCCAGGCAATTCCATACAGTTCATGGTACAGTGAGTTTACATTAAGTATCAATTGACACCACTTTGTACAGTATATAAAGTTTCTAGGCTCATACACGGTGCAACAGATACAATATCTTATTGGGTTTATTTTTGTCACGGAACTGCTCCGCGTGTCCTCCCATGCTGGCATCACTCCCAAAATGGCGGCGCCCATGGCCGCCACGTGGGTAGCGGCACTGGCGCGATGACGTCAGCACGTCGGCACAAGGGCGTCACTATGGCGCCAAATTCAAACATAAAAACCCTACCAAGACGCCAGAATGGCGCCCAAGTATAGGATTCATTACTGTGGGTTTCCTGGGTTTCCTGTCTGCTATTTTGAGACTTAGGGGCATGTTTACTAACATTGGAGATAAATATCTGGAGAGATTTCTGGAGATGTTGCCCATGGCAACCAATCAGCAATTAGATTTAAACAGCCACAGCCAAGTTAGAAAACAAAAGCAAAGATCTGATTGGTTGCTATGGGCAACATCTCCAGAAATCTCTCCAGATATTTATCTCCAATGTTAGTAAACATGCCCCTTAATCTTGTTCCCGTTTGTTGCCTGACCTCTTGCCTGGACTTTGGACTTTGCTTATTATTCTGCCTGCCCTTGAACTCTTGCCTGGACTCTGATAAATCTTCTGGTTAACCCCTTTGGACACCGCGACCTTGATTCCCTTGTGGGCTTCCTCCTTGATCCTGACAACCTCCCTGGTCAGAGCATCCCGGCTCCCTGACATTATACTTGGGCCATGGATCCTACTGAGGAAGCTACGCCTGATGTTGGACGAGCGCTCCACGGACTGGCATCCCGCATGGAGGAATATGAAGCCCAGCAGTACCTCATAGGGCAGGCATTCGATACCCTTCTCTCTCGAGTGCCTCCAGCGCCTCCTGCTTCCCAAGCTGCTGTAAATCCTCCCATGGCGGTCGTCTCGTCTACCACAGGTTTCTCGTCTGGTGAGCCTCGTATTCAGCCTCCTCCTCGCTTCAGTGGGGACCCACAGGCCTGCAGAGGTTTCGCTACACAGTGCCAGATCCAGTTCGAGTTTCAACCCTCGCACTTAACCAATGAACGTTCCAAGGTGGGGTATGTGATGTCTCGTTTGGTGGGCAAACCACTTGAGTGGGCAACATCTCTTTGGGAGAAGAATTCTCCACTGACTTTTGATGCCAAGGCTTTTCTTCAAGCATTTCGTACTGTTTGATGCCCCGGGTCTGGTCACTAATGCCCCTTCTCGTCTTCTGCAACTCCGGCAGGGGAACCGCAGTGTCAGTGACTATGCTATTGACTTTAGAACTTTGATGGCTGAGACTTCCTGGAAAGACGATGCCTATAAGGCCGTATTCTATCAAGGTCTGTCTATTCACATTAAAAAGATGATCTTGTCTCCAGGGAGTTCCCTGACCTGCTGGAAGATCTGATTGCACTATCCATTAAGGTGGAAACTCGTCTCAGAGAGCATCAATTAGAGAAGGAGCGCAGTAAAAGATTTCAACCCTTGTTGGCACCTCGCTTTCAAAGACCTCTATTACCTCCTACCCCCCAGCAGCCTTCTGTTATTCCTCTGGAGGAACCTATGCAAGTCGGAAGAGCTTGTCTCTCTGAACAGGAGAAACTCTCGGCGTTTCATCTGAGATGTACGGCTGGACTTTGTCTCTACTGTGGGGGTCAATCTCACTTTGCCAACTCCTGTCCCGTGAAGCCTCAGAGTTCCCCTCTTCAAGGTAACCTTGGAAAGACTCACGTAGGGGGTGTTACTCCCAAGTCACAAGAGAACTCTCACAGGTTTCTTCTGCCTTTACAGATCCGTCTGTCCACTAAGACCATTGTTGGCTCAGCTTTTATTGACTCTGGAGCTGCCAGAAATTTCATGGACGCTCTCTTTGCCAAGCATATGAATGTTCCCCTGTTTCCATTGACTCCTCCACTTCGAGTAACCGCCATTGATGACCGACCCCTTGAATTCGAGTTTATCTCTATGACGACTGGGGAATTGCCTGTGCAGGTTGGGACTTTACACAAAGAAAAGTTATCGTTCCTGATTATTTCCCTGTCCTTCTGTTCCAGTCGTTTTGGGGTTTCCTTGGTTACGCCTGCATAACCCTATCATTGATTGGTCCTCGGGGCAGGTTTCCCGTTGGAGTCCATACTGCCAAAAGCACTGTCTTCCTGCTGAACCCATCTAGAGGGTGAATATTTCTACATCTGATTTGAAGACGCTTCCCTCCTTTTACAAGGAATTCTCTGATGTCTTCTGTAAAAAGTTTGCAGCATTTCTCCCTCCTCATCGTCTCTACGATTGTCCAGTTGATCTCCTGCCTGGAACCATGTCTCCCTAGAGGTCGCACCTTATCCTCTCTCCCCAGCAGAGACCGCTGCCATGAAGGAATATATCAAGAAAATCTCCAGCGGGAGTTTATTTGCCCTTCCACTTCTCCTGCAGGGGCTGGATTCTTCTTCGTTGAGAAGAAGGATGGAGGCCTACGTCCTTGTATTGACTACCGGGGTCTTAATAAAATCACAGTTAAGAACCGGTATCCCTTGCCTTTGATTGCAGAACTTTTTGACCAACTGAAGGGGGCTAAAATCTTCTCTAACGTTGGATCTCCGTGGGCGTACAACCTTATCCGCATCCGGAAGGTGACGAATGGAAGACAGCATTCAACACTCGTGATGGGCACTATGAGTACCTCGTAATGCCCTTTTGTCTCTGCAATGCCCCCGCTGTCTTTCAAGAATTCGTGAACGACACTTTCTGGGATCTCTTGGGAAAGTTTGTGGTCATGTACCTAGATGACATCCTGATTTTCTCCAAGGACCTTGCAAGCCATCGCTCCCCAGGTGAAGGAAGTACTCTCTCGTTTGAGGAAGAACTCTCTCTTTGCCAAACTGGAGAAATGTGTGTTTGAAGTGTCCAAGATTCCTTTTCTGGGCTATATCATCTCCCCAGAGGGTTTTGAGATGGATCCTGTGAAAGTGTCTGCAATCCAAGAGTGGCCCCTACCGCTGAGCACTAAGGCAATCCAGAGATTCATTGGTTTTGCCAATTACTACCGGCAATTCATTAAGGGGTTCTCTTCTTGCATTGCTCCCTAATCCTGGCCCTCATCCGAAAAGGGGGTAAACCCAACTTGTGGCCTCCATCTGCTATTGAAGCCTTTCAATCCCTGAATGATGCCTTCACTTCCGCTTCGGTTCTCCGCCATCCTGATCCGGAGTTACCTTTCTTCATTGAGGTGGATGCTTCTGAAGTTGGAGCTGGAGCTATCCTGTCCAAAGACATCCCTCTGATGGAAAGTTGCACTCCTGCCGAACATAATTATGATGCAGGAAATCGAGAACTCCTGGCTGTCAAGCTTGCCTTAGAAGAGTGCGTCACCTCCTTGAAGGTTCCTTGATCACAGTCACGATCTACACAGATCATAAGAATCTTGAGTTCATCAATCTCTCAAGAGCTGAATCCCAGACAATCAAGGTGGGCTCCCTTCTTCTCTCGATTTAACTTTGTCTTGACTTAGTGCCCTGGCTCCAAGAATCGGAAAGCCAATGCTCTGTCTCGAAGTTTCACTCCGGTGGATCGTTCTGAAAGACAAGAGCCAATTATTCCTCCTGTCAAGATCATAGCTTCTTTGTACCCTCAATTTGCTGATCAAATTCTGGCTGGTCAATCTTCTGCCCCTCCTGATACCCCCATCGGAATGGCATTTGTACCTCCTGAACTTCGTCTGCCTATCCTGCAACAGACTCATAGCTCCAAACAAGCTGGACATCCTGGTCCTGCTAAAACTCTTGAACTTTTACGGCGTCTAGTCTGGTGGCCGACAATTCGTAAAGATGTCAAAGACTTTGTTACTGCCTGTACCGTTTATGCCACTTCCAAGTCCAGCCATTCTCGCCCTAGCGGGTTACTACAGCCATTGCCTGTTCCCTCTCGTCCTTGGACGCACTTGGCAATGGACTTCATAGTTGAACTTCCTCCCTCCAGTGGGAACACCGTGATCTGGGTTGTCATTGACCGCTTTAGCAAGATGGCCCACTTCATCCCTCTACGGAAGCTTCCATCTGCAGTGGAGTTGTCACAGTTGTTTATTCAGTTCATTTTTCGCCTGCATGGCTTCCCGGCCGAGATAGTTTCTGACAGAGGTTCCCAATTCACGGCAAAGTTCTGGCGTTCCCTGTGCAAAGATCTGGGTATTAATCTCCAGTTCTCCTCAGCTTATCATCCCCAGACAAATGGAGCGGCTAAACGAGTGAACCAAGCCTTGGAACAGTTCCTGAGGAACCACGTTTCCCTTTGTCAAGATGATTGGTCTGATCTCCTCCCGTGGGCGGAATTTGCTCATAACAATGCCTGCCACACTTCCACTGGAAGGTCTCCATTTATGTCGGTGTATGGTCAACATCTTCAAGCCTTCCCACAGGACTTTGTGTTGTCTGATGTTCCGGCCGCTGATGACCATGCAGCCCACATGTCTGCTATTTGGGCTGCAACCAAGTCAAACTTGGAGAAGAGCGCTTTGGTTCATAAGACGTTTGCAGATCGTAGACGTAGACCCTCTCCTCCTTGCAAGGTCGGTGATAAAGTCTGGTTGTCTTCCAGGAACATTCGGTTGAAAGTGCCATCTCCTAAGTTGGGTCCGAAGTTCGTAGGTCCATTCTCCATCTCTGAGGTGATCAATCCTGTGGCTGTCATACTTCAGCTTCCCCCTGAGATGCGAATTCCCAACGTGTTTCATGTCTCCTTGGTGAAACCCGCTACCTCCAACCGCTTTTCTGTTGTCCAGCCTCCCCCTCCTACTATCTCTGTGGATGGTCAACAAGAATATGAGGTGGAAAAGATCCTTGACTACAGAATCTCCAGGGGCTCTCTTCAGTACCTCATCAAGTGTAAGGGCTTTGGCCCTGAAGAATGCTCCTGGGAAGGACGCTCTGATGTCCATGCTCCTCGTCTTGTGAGGGATTTCCACTCCAAATTTCCCCAGAAGCCAAGTCCTGGTGGTCCGGAGGCCCCCCGTGAGGGGGGGTACTGTCACGATCGCCGCCCGGAGCAGTTCCAGGAGCTCCGGGCGGCGTGTCCTCCCCTGCCGGCGTCGCTCCCAAAATGGCGGCGCCCATGCCCGCCACGTGGATAGCGGCGCTGGCACGATGATGTCAGCACGTCGACGTCGGCGCAAGGACGCCGATGACATCACTATGGCACCAAATTCAAACATAAAAACCCTACCAAGACGCCAGAATGGCGCCCAAGTATAGGATTCATTACTGTGGGTTTCCTGGGTTTCCTGTCTGCTATTTTGAGACTAAATCTTGTTCCCGTTTGTTGCCTGACCTCTTGCCTGGACTTTGGACTTTGCTTATTATTCTGCCTGCCCTTGAACTCTTGCCTGGAGTCTGATAAATCTTCTGGTTAACACCTTTTGGACACCGCGACCTTGATTCGCTTGTGGGCTTCCTCCTTGATCCTGTAACCTCCCTGGTGGGAGCATCCCGGCTCCCTGACAATTTTTCCATGACTATTGTGATACAATTGGTGGATCCTGGTCTGGAGGATTGTTCTTTTTGTATAGTGAGATGTTCCTTTGAAGCTCCAGTTGTGTTACAATAGGGGGTGTCGTGATGTAACTCAACTTTCATTGTATAACCCACATTTCCATCACATGTGACTTCAGTCCAGTCCATGTTTAACTGATGGGACAGTTTTTAGATAAAGAAAAAAAACGTATGGAGCTTAATCCAGTCTTGAAGAATAGTTTTCTTTGCTACTGCCGAGATTATGGCTAGTACTGGCCATAGTCAGTCTGGATGGAAGCCATGTTATGAGGCCTAATGTGCCCATTCAAGGGATATTGGGGTGTAATTAAGGCGGTGGCATTGGACAATCTCTCATCTCCCTCTAGAATGTCTTGATTTTTGGGGCAGTTTCAAAGTGAATGGAACAAATCTGCACCACTTTGGTTACATTTTGGACAGTGCCCTTATTATATTTCATACTGGGAGGATCTGTGAGCTTCATGATTGGCCGAGTACTGGTGCTGACCTGATCAGCCTTCAGTTTCCCCTGTAAGATGAATAACAGCATTAGCTTCTGATCTTCGGTAGTGGCTATGGACACACTGGTGAAAATTTACCACCACAGCCAGGCTTGCACTCATTCCAGGGTTCCATTGTGCCAGTACCACAAAGCAGGCAGGGTGGGTGCATTAGTGTTGGGTGCATTAGTGTTGGGTGCATTGGTGTTGGGTTCATTTGTGTTGGATGCATTGATGTTGGGTGCATTGGGTTTGGGTGCAGACATGGTGTCAAGGCCCACTGAATTCTGCATCCATTTAGCACTTTCAGCTTCAGCTCTGACTCTCAGGTCAGCAGGTAAAGGTATGACTGACCTCTCTTCCTGACCCACCCTATTCATTGTGCCTGCTTTCCAGAGAGCCACACTTCTACTATTGCACATGTGCTGCATACACAGGCCGGCCAATCATCATCATCATCATAAAAGAAATCGAGGCAACGCCTTCCACATCTGCACCAGCACAGCTCCATTAGCCTCAGTAAGTCAATTTTGATCTGACCAGGTAGACGTGGACCTATTGGCTGCTGCTCGTGTGCTGCACTGATGTTCCTGAGATACAGGCAGTTGTTGGCCTACCGCCCAATCATTGCTCACATCCTCACTCACTTCTTGCACCATTGTGACTAGGGGGGCATAGGGTCCACCAAGGTTGGGGCCCACCTGATATTTACCTGGTATCCAGCAGGCCAGTCCCATCCTGAGTGTGGGACAGAAGCCAACGTGCCTCTCTCTGTGTCTCTTTGTACCAACACACTGCCATTTACTCTCTAGGCTTGCCACCTTCAGGCTTTAGTGAGAGTGGGCAGGAAGGGCAGGTGGTGACGTTACTGGGGCAGATTTTTCTAATATGGAAAAACCAAGCAGGCAGCTTTGTGACAAAAGCCCTTCTGAAAACTGGACTGTCCAGGTCCTGTCCAGGCAGGTGGCAATTCTATTTCTCGATCTATTTCTCTCTCAGGATGATGTCACTTCTAAGTTGTCTTTCTCCACCACTGAGATTGACCAGTTGGGCAGAGATGACAGTTCATGACAGACATTGATACAATGTAGGTTGTCAGTGTGGTTATGTTTGGCTTTAGGGAAACGACCACACCCAGGGTGATGAAGATTATGGGTTTACACATAATGATTATCACCTGAGGTTGCACCTGATTTGGCCGCTCCCATTGTCCTTGTCTGGAAAAAAAAACGGTTGCATCTGGTGGGATGCCTACCCCCGTCCTCGAATAGAGGAGTCCATGGTCATATTGAAGCAAGTGCCCAATTTCTCATCCCTGTATTTGGCCAGTGGCTACTGGCAGATTTGGCCAGAGGATCAGCCTAAAACAGCATCCACCACCCCCTTTGAGTTTAACTTGTGCTGTTTGGACTTTCCAATGCCCCCCGTACGTTTCAGAGGCTCATGGAACACTGTGTAGCAAACATGAACTATGACTCGGTGCTTATATATCTGATTTTCTTCAGAACCTTTAAAGAACAGTTATTGGAGGTGGCACACACATTCAGGCGCTTCAGTCCAGCACTCTGAAATGAGTTCCCTCTGAAGAAAACATCTCCCAAACTGCCTACTTACCTGGCAGACACCTTCTACTCCAGTGATAGGCAGTGTATTAAGCAATCTGATTAAGCCAAGAGCACCAGACCTGGAGAGCTCCAACAATATGGTCACGCCATGAGACTTGACTCACACAGCACAGCAGGACAAAACATTACTGAGCTAAGCCACATCATCCAGCTCAGTAAGTTTATTAGACATGTACACACTCCAAACTCCACAGCAGTGTCCCCCCCCCCCCCCCGGATCATTTAGAGCCCAATGAGGCAGCAAACCTGATGCCTACAGATCCACTCCCTGAACCAACACTATCAGAAGTTGTTCAGTTATATCTCAAAACTATAACTCAGTACTATAAAAGCTAGAGGAACTGGGTACGAGCTTTCCAATACTAAACAGAACACCGCGTCTCTAATGTTGGGGACATGGTCCATCCCTTGCCTAAATGACTTGACCAAGTTAGCAGCCAGATCCTCTCATTGGAAGCCCGTATGGATGACCTAGAAAACCATGCAACAACATCAGGGTAGTCGGCATGCTTGAGTGGGTAGAGGGGACACAAATGAAACTTTATACTGAGCACTGGCTTATCAAGGAGTTTGGACATGGTTCACTTTTAATTCTGAATTTTTAGTGGGAAAAAAAACTTGAATTTTATTCATTATTATGTTCCCCCTCCTGTCACAGAGACTTTACTATTTCACATTATGGAAAATGTGGCTACCTCCCTTTAAACCCATTATAATTAATGGGAGACTTTAATTCGGTTATGCAAGAAATTCTTGATAGACTTAAGCCTAGCTTCTGCCATTCTTCAGCACTACCAACATGGGCTTCAACATTTGCCTTAACAGACCTTTAGAGGTCTAAAAACCCTGCTCAGACAAAGTTCCCATGCTTCCCAGCATCTTATAGCACCAAGTCGCACATTGACTGGCAACCCCAATCTAGTTGATCAACTAGACACTATCAAAATAGTGCCCAGATCATGCCCCTCATGAAAATTAAAGTTATCACTGCCCCAATCAATAGAGTCTGGAGACTTAGTCAGTTTGGAACTAAACAAGTCAAAATAATAGAACCTTTAGATAAAGACAGTCTTTTGTAGACATTAATGGTGGAACAGCATCCCATCAAATTGTTTGGGACACTCTTAAGGCGTAATCAAGGGGACAATACATTTATACATTTCTCAGATAAAGACATACAACATTTCAGCCCAAAGTACAGTAACAATGTCACGACCGGCACCCAATACCAGAACAGGTGCCAAGTACCCTGGTCTCGGCTCGGCTTCACCAGTAGTGTGACCACCGTTGGGCTTCGGGAGGAGCCCTCAGCTTACTTGGGTGCCACCTGGACTTAACGAGGGGTACAAGGCGAGATGTTCTGGCTGGCGAAGGGGCACGGCTGTTAGCAGAGTCTTTTGGGCCGAAGGTCACGGTACAAATGGAACAGGCAAGAGAATCGTCAGACAGGCAGAGTCGAGGCAGGCAGATATCAAGAATTGTCAGGCAGGCAAGGGTCAAAACCGGGTAATCAAACAGATGGGGTCAAGCAGAAAGAGTAGTCGAGATGCAGGCAAGGGTCAGGATTCGGATAACAGAATTGTCAGGAACAGGCAGGGATCAAAACCAGATTAACAGACTAAAGTTACACAGGAACAGACAGCACAAGGCTTGTTCCAAATGCTTTATGTGTATATATTCCATCAGTCCCCGATCCACCTTCCAAAAAATAAAAAAATCGACCTGTTGCTTTCCTCAGTGTACTGGGCAAATTCTACCCCTAGGGTTTAACTAGACACTATGCAACTCCCCATAGATGTTAGTGACCTTGCCGCCCCCAATATTCAAATGTATTACTTGTCGGCTAGATTGGTGATGGCTTGGTGGTGGACATCACCCACAGGTTCCATACTTGAGTCTTGGGGCCCAACAAGAATAAGAGCCTATGTCAGCTATACTTAGCACAGAAACATTTCCCCACCCCTCTGTGGTTTAACCCTACGCTCCCCCACCTGAAGTCTATCCTATACCCTGAACTCTGGGCACAATGTACTATAAAATATATTGGAGACGTTGTTCATTCTTGATGATGATGACTCTTTGATGATCTTCAGACTAAATTCAACCTACTAAATAAAATGTTGTTAAAATATTTACACATTCACATTCACTAAAATACATACAACTCCTACTCGCTTGGAAGACTATACACATACCCCTGGGCTACTTAAACCCCTCTCACAATTTTATAGACTCCTCAGTTTACCATCTAAACCAATACTCCCCAAGGTATATGCCAAATGGGCAACGGATAGCCCTTCTTTAGCAGCAGATGTTTGGGAAGATATTAGATTAGATCAGTGGACAAGTCACTAATAAGAGACAAAATGGTGCAGTTCAGATATCTGCACAGGACCTATTTAACCCCACATATGCTGCACAGAATCAGGCCGACTATACGGGAGAGGTGCCCAAAATACAATCCCACTCCTGTTTCACTTCTGGGCTGGTCGTGTCCTCAGATACAAAACATTGTGGAGAGTGAATAGAAGAATGCTCTGACATTCACATACAAGTAGAACCCCCACCAATCCTTCTTAATCAAGTGGAATATCCCAATCACCCAAAATCGACAGTATTAAATCTTTTATACAGTATCTATTATCTGGACAGCAACTATGGCACCTAGAAAGGAGCACAAATAACACCATCTCATTGTACAAATGAACTTATCTACAAATAGGAATCAAGGTTGAACTAATACTTCATCACAATGACCCCCGTTCCTATTGGTGGACAGGGCCAACTAGTCCAGGTCAATCATATTATCCCTAAATGCGCTCCCCTCGGATGGACATTGAATTTGTGTGAGGTTTTTTCCCCCTTCTTTTTGTTGGTTATGTTTTATATTTTATTGTATAATTAAGATGCTACTTGTTTATTGTGTCACAGCCAAGCTGATAACTATGAAGATATAACTGCAATGTTATTACCAGTCTAACACATACATCACGGCACTGACGTGTAAATAAATACACTGTGACACTTACTTATTGCTTTACTGTCTTAATACATTACAGCTTTTCATGAATCTCTGAATTTCATAAATGTTCAATTAAAACAATTGTGATTACAAAAATAACAGTTATATGGATGTATCTGGCTATACAGAGATGTCAGCCTGCAAGGTCTGATGGGCAGTACTAGCCCAAGTATAAGATGGAACAGTGAGTGCTAGCCCATGGCAACTAAAGTCTATGTCCCACACAGCACAAGCCCCTAATTATAGTTCTTTTAAACTGGAACTTCTTGCTACTGAGTGGCCCATATCTGCTGGGACGTGGCATGTTCATTTATACTTTCTTATTATATATCATTATATCTCTCTCTTTTCTGCTGACCGTAGCATTGGTCTTGTTCTCACCCAATTGTGGTCATATTTTAATCTAATTGGATCTTTTTAACTAATGTAATTTCTAGCAATTATTATACAAATACTAGCACCTTATTAATTTAGTATACTAAATTTCTTAATATTAATTCACTTAATTTAAAGCACTATTTCCAATCAATTGAACTCCTTTGAGGAACTGTGTCATTTTTAACTTTTTAACTTTTTCTGGTTGAGCTCAATCATGAATTGTTATTTAATTTGAGAGTGACAATTGGTTAAAACACTCAATGGATATTATGCACTAATTGCCACTTTATATTACTTATGAATTGTTTTAAAACCAAGTAGTTGATCAATTAACTAATTAATTGATTGGGCACATTTTTCACTTTAACTAATTTATTTAATTCATTCAATCAAATCTAAGAGATTAAACTTACGCTGGATATTGATTAAGGCGTTACCTACGGGGTACTTATTTCTTTATAACTGTGTTCATTTATACTAACAAGAACCCCTTGGCCTACCTTGGGTTCACCTGCTGGTTACAATAGGGCAGAGGTGGGTGGCACATGTGGCTCAGTTTGATTATTCACTACAAGTTGGGCAAGTGCAACCAAAATGCAGATGTTTTGTCCTGGAAGCCAGTTGAACCACATATTGGGCAGTGGGAGGAGGACAGGGAAGGAATTGAGATTCCACTGAAGGTGAAAGTGCTGGAAAATAAAGAGCTTTGAAGAGCCAGGTGGCGGCTGCTGGAGAACCACGAGTGAAATCTATTCCAGAGGAACAGCAGAAATATCCATCTATAAAGCAGGTACTCAACTGGGTGGGGAGGCCGATAAAGGGCTGGGAGGCATCAGGAATCGGCTATTGTTATGAGAGCAAAATGGTCTTCTGTACTGTACAAGTGAATGAGAAGGAGAAACTAAGAATGTGGTGGTCCCTACAGCCCAGGTGAGAGAGGTACGCCGCATCATACATGAGACTGGGGGGCACTTTGTGGCTGTAAAAACAGAGCAGTTGGTAGCCAGTATTTGTGTGGGAAATATGTCAGCTGTGTCCCCAGTGATGATGTTGTCCCCACGCGGATCTGCACTGAACTTTAGCAGCAATGAACTTTGTGTTAATTTAAGGGGTCCCGGCAGGGTAAAAATATGTAAAGACATAAACAAAAGAAATCTCTTTCACTTCAGCCAAATAGTCCCAGGTGGGGTACAGAACTGTCCTAATAAGAATCCACAGCAGACTGTTTGTAGAGCAGCGACAACCCCCACCATAGAGGGACAGAGAGAAAGTGCAACCCCCCCCCCCCCGTTCATGCAGATTGTCACAAACTGATGTGAAGGAAAGATTGAGGGCCCCACACACAGATAGGGGAAGACCCTTACAGACAAAAGAAAAACACAGTAATAATAGGAAGTTGAGAAATGTTGGCCATGCGCTCCGCCCATATCATTGGCCCCACCCCCTACCCCCACAAAAGGTGGCACCCCTAGTATTTGATTATTTTTACTTCACACTGGGCTTTCTCCCCCTCACCCCATGCAGGGGAGAAAGTGAAACAATTTGATGTCACAGCTCCCTCCTCAGCAGAACCAGCTCCAGCCCAGAACAGCAATCAGCATGGCAGCTCCACATGCACAACTACATCTATATGCACCCTTCATACAGTTGCCTTTGGATTCACAGAATGATCTTGACTTGCAGCCGCCATTAAACTGAAGCCCATCTGCAGCCAGTGTTAGCCACAAGTAACCCTTGCATGGCCACATATGCCCGACAGACATGAACAGGGCCGCCATCAGGGGGGGACAGGGGAGGACAAGCGCACCGGGCCCGGGCATGAAGGGGGGCCCAGCAGCGCTGCATTTTTTGAAGATCCGGGCCCCCCCTTACGAGTGCCCGAGCCATACGTCTTTGCTGAATGCGGAAGTGCCGAAAATCCGAATCCGATGCGCCGAAAAGACCCGAAGTCACGAAAACAGACAAAATTGAAGTCCTGAAGCCACGAGTTCAATTCTACTGAACACCAGTTTGTGTGGTTTTTTTTTTGGGGCCCCAATCTTTTTTTTAACTTGTAAGGGGCCCCTTGCCACCAATGTTTTTTTTAAATTAATTTTTTTTGAAATATTTTTTTAAAAAAAATTTTGGGGCCCCAATTTTTTTTAACTTGTAAGGGGGCCCCTGCCACCAATGTTTTTTTTTTGTTTTTTTTTTATTTTTTTTTTGGGAGGGCCCAATTTTTTATAAGGGGGCCCTGACCATCAATAGCTTTTTATAACTTCTGTGGGGGGGTTACTTTTTTAGCACTGATGTCTGTGTGGTCTTTTAACTGCGATGTGGAGTGGGCGGGATATGGGGTGGAGCTTGGTCATAGTGTGGGCAGGGCCCAGGGGGCCCCAAAAATTTTGTTGTACGGGGCCCTGTGATTTCTAATGGCAGCCTTGGACATGAACAAGCCTTTCCTGCAACTACATGTTCCATGGAGCTCACAATTCATTCAGTGTTAACCCTTGAGTAGCCACAGGTGCCCGGAGGTGTAGATAAATGTTCCATGGAGCTCACAATTCACTGGAGGTTAACCCTTGCATGGCCACAGGAGCCATGAACTAGTCAGCAGTACTGGTGCAGGTGGTGCATCTAAGCTCTGAAGGAAATTGAAACATACAAAGAGCTTGCAATCTATCCAGAGAGGAGCAACAAGCTGAAGGAACAAGGAGCTTGCATTCCATTTGCTGCTAACCATTACATTGCCACAGGTGCACAGTGTGTATGTGGGGGGGGGCTAATGGGAGATGAAAGCTCACCTGTCAGTCAAACCCTCCCCCATTCCACACTCTTCTCCTTCCCCGTGACACAGGCAGTTTCTCAGCTCTCACATCCAGCCCAGACTCTGCTCTCGCCGACCCCCCTCCATCAGGCACTGAGCTCCATCCCGTGCTCCTCTTCCTCCCTCACACTCCGGCTCTATTTATAGGCACCATGGATGGAGCTAGGGATGGAGGCAGGTAGCAGCTCGTGCTCCACAGGTAGGAACCTTCTCTCTCTCTCTTATCCCCCCTCATCCTGCCACCTTCTACCTTTTACCTACCCCCTTCCCTATCTGCCCCTTCTCTATTCTACCCTCTCCCCCTTCCCTATCTGCCCCTTCTCTATTCTACCCTCTCCCCCTTCCCTATCTGCCCCTTCTCTATTCTACCCTCTCCCCCTTCCCTATCTGCCCCTTCTCTATTCTACCCTCTCCCCCTTCCCTATCTGCCCCTTCTCTATTCTACCCTCTCCCCCTTCCCTATCTGCCCCTGCTCTGTTCTACCCTCTCCCCCTTCCCTATCTGCCCCTTCTCTATTCTACCCTCTCCCCCTTCCCTATCTGCCCCTTCTCTATTCTACCCTCTCCCCCTTCCCTATCTGCCCCTGCTCTGTTCTACCCTCTCCCCCTTCCCTATCTGCCCCTGCTCTGTTCTACCCTCTCCCCCTTCCCTATCTGCCCCTTCTCTATTCTACCCTCTCCCCCTTCCCTATCTGCCCCTGCTCTGTTCTACCCTCTCCCCCTTCCCTATCTGCCCCTGCTCTGTTCTACCCTCTCCCCCTTCCCTATCTGCCCCTGCTCTGTTCTACCCTCTCCCCCTTCCCTATCTGCCCCTTCTCTATTCTACCCTCTCCCCCTTCCCTATCTGCCCCTTCTCTATTCTACCCTCTCCCCCTTCCCTATCTGCCCTTGCTCTGTTCTACCCCCCCCCCCCCCTGCACTATTCAGTCCCCTTCAATGCCACCTTGGTGTCCCCATGGCAGGGCTTGTGCTTATTTTGGGCAGGTGTGGGAAGATTTGGGGGAGGAGTTTAGATTATAATACATTATAGGTTCCTTTAGGCTGTTTGGGGTTTGCTGTACCCCTCAGTATTTAACCTCTTCTGCCCCCACACTGGCATTTTATTGAACCCCCAGGTCGTGTCATGTTGGAGCAGAGGAACCTTTCTTGTCAGTATCACAGTTCCATTTACTCAGTGTGGGAAATAACACAATTATGGGACCCCCATTCCTTTATTTATGTTCAGTTTCATTTATTATGTGTGTGAGCAGCACTTGATATATGGGGGTGTTATAGAGGGGTGAGATTGGATAACATGGGGGGGATTCAGGCTCAAACTGACACATTGATGTGGTACTAGGGAAATTCAGCTAAAACATATTCATTCTAGAGGAATTGGAAGCTGAACCAATGAGAACGCAGAGAAAGGAGCAGAGAAAATAATAAATATCTCATCTCTCCTAAGGATATGCAAAGTGGTTTCCATGGCAACAGCAGCAGCAGGGATTTGGCCCACATTTTTATATAGATTTGGGGCTGTCGGCTAAATATAGTACAAATGACCTGGTGTTTGTGCTTCTCTTTAACCCTTGGTTTGCTGCCCACCCCCAGCATAGAAACAGTATTATTATTTAACCCCTAAAGGTCACCAGGATCAGCTGCTCAACCTTTAATTCAGTACAAGGAGGGCAATAAAGCAGCAAAAAAAAAGCATCCAACAGGCTGAGATAGAGATGGAAAAGGGAATTGCAGTGAGGGGTAAAATAAATCTCAAATTAGATTGTAAATACTAATGAAATGAGGCAAGAAAGGGTGGAGCCTTTATTATCGGGGGGTCAGTTGAGTGATTAGAACAGAAAAAAGCAGAGATTTTGAACTTATTTTTAATCTGTCTACACAAATGAGGAACCAGTTAATGAAGGTTTCCTTCTTACTAGTCCCAATTCTAGTAATACAACTAATGATGCATGGGACTCCCAAGAGGAAATTCAAAACAAACTAGCACATGTTAAGATTAACAAAGGTCCAGGGCCAGATGGTATTCATCCCAGGGTAATTAGCGAGCTTAGCTCTGTGATTGCCAAACCTACTTCATTTTGCAGGATTCATTGAGATCTGGCATAGTGCCGAGAGACTGGCGAATTGCTAATGTGGTGCCTCTATTCAAAAAAGGATCCCGTTCTCAGCCTCAAAACTATAGGCCAGTTAGTCTGACGTCAGTGGTAGGAAAGCTTTCCAAAGGGGTATTAAGAGATAATATACTGACTTAATTGCAAATACTAATAATACTATGAATTTGTGCCAGCATAGTTTTATGCATAACAGATTTTACCAGACTAATTTAATTGTCTTGTACAAGGTGGCGAGTAGGAACCTTGACCTTGCGATTGCAATGGATGCGCTCTAACCCTAATAGTGATGTCAGGTCGACCTCGCTGTGCTTTTCGCATGTCGTGGGTGACCTTAGACTGCCGGTTTCTGGGTTTATAGATATCATTCGCGGGGTGGCACAGGTCTATTAAAGGATGAGGGAAGCCAGGTGCAGGTGGGCACAGGTCGGGCTGGTCTGGGTTCAATGTTGGTGGAAAGATAGATTACAAAGAGTGGGGGTAATGTGGGGGTATTTGTGGATAACAAGATGTGTAACTCTAGGCAGTGGCACTCAGTAGGTGACAGTAGATGACAGTAGATGACAGTACTAGTACAGTACTAGGTAGGACTCCTACACATTCCTACACATTCCAAGGATCAGTCAATCTATCTGCCAAGAAACATTTGTACAGGTTCTGGGATCAGAACAAGAGGGTTCTGCACCGTTCTATGGGATTGATTGGCCAGAGATTAATTGTAAGCTCTTATCACAATTGTATACAGTAAATGTTTCTCTTACTTCTCACTTACAGATGTTAAAGCACTTGCTGAACCCTGTGCATCATGGCTAAAGATCGAGCTTTCACCTCAGTCCCTGGTACCACGTTCACTAACACCAAATCTTCTTCTTTCCAACATAAGTGTAAGTTAGCGGAAAAGGCAGAAAAAGCTGACAGGAAGCTAAGGAGGCGCCAGAGATACGTGGAAAAGAACGGTCGTTGTAATGTCCAACATGGCAACGTGCGAGAAACCTATCGATATCTGACTGACATCTTCACCACTCTGGTAGACCTAAAGTGGAGAGTCAGCCTCTTGGTGTTCATCCTTGCTTATGCCATTACCTGGCTCTTCTTTGGACTCATTTGGTGGTTTATTGCTTACTGTCGTGGGGACCTTGATCACCTAGAGGACAGAACGTGGACTCCATGCGTCAACAACCTCAATGGGTTTGTCTCTGCCTTTCTCTTCTCTATTGAGACAGAAACAACAATTGGCTATGGGCACAGGGTCATCACAGACAAGTGTCCGGAAGGGATTATTCTTTTGCTCCTTCAGGCCATCCTGGGCTCTATGGTCAATGCTTTCATGGTGGGTTGTATGTTTGTAAAGATCTCCCAGCCCAACAAAAGGGCAGAGACGCTGGTGTTCTCCTCTCACGCTGTCATCTCTCTGAGGGATGACAAGCTCTGCCTCATGTTCAGGGTTGGGGACTTGCGGAATTCCCACATTGTGGAGGCTTCCATCAGAGCAAAGCTCATCAAATCCAAACAGACACAAGAGGGAGAATTTATCCCACTCAACCAGACAGACATCAATGTGGGGTTTGAGACTGGTGATGACCGCCTATTCCTGGTCTCACCCCTCATCATCAGCCATGAAATCAATGAGCACAGCCCCTTCTGGGAAGTGTCCAAACGCCAACTGGAGAAGGATGAGTTTGAGATTGTGGTAATCCTTGAAGGCATGGTGGAGGCTACAGGTATATCCATATGGTCAGAGTTATTTAACGCAAAGGGTTGGGATGGGTGGGATCTAGTGTTCCCCCTAAACCAGGGAGTCTTCCTCAAGGCCTTAGACTTGATTTATTATTACACAACCTCAACTCCTGAGAAGCAATAACGTAAGGGAAACACATGACCACACAGGCTATGTTAAGGATAATGTTATGGGATTTCCTTCCAAGAGAGGTGAGGAGGACAGGAGATATATTCATCAGTACAGGAAGATGTTCTCAGCATGGTACCATGAGCACAACCAACACTCTAATGAGCTACCCGGCTCAGTATTTTCTGCTGCCACTCAGTGTGCGTTACTGGTACTGGATATATGTAGAGAGATATATATATAGGCAGAGTAGCTACATACGTATCTGGACCAGAATGCACCATAATGGAAAACAAGCAGATCAGGTCCTGCCATGGGAAAGGGTGTGCTAAATGCCCCTCCCCCATTTCATTAAGTGCTCTTGACTTACATATGGGATTGAGGGTGAAAATCCATCTGTATCCTCTCTGGAATAGTTGTGGCCCCTGTTCCATGTGATGGGGGCCCTTGGTATTTTTGGGGAACAGGAGGAATTAATGCAAAGCCATTATGGGAAGAAAGTCACACACCTGCTGATCCCCAAGGGCCCCACAGAATATGAGCTCACATGCTTGAGCCAATGACATCTCTGTATGGCCCTGACTCTCCCCCTTGTTCAGCCCCAACCAGGGGTATCAAAATACAGGAGGGTGGCCAGGTCTGATACACACACACATATATATATATAGGTTCATATACCAAAAGAGTAGCAGTACCTGGAAACCCCAGGGGCAATCAGCTGTATCACTTGGGTCCTTATGCTGCCGACACCCACCAATGGATCCATGGGATGCTTTCCATGCTGAGGGGCCTGCCTGGTCTCACATTAGATATGACATCAAAAACAAGCCAGCCCTTAGCCTTCCCACCATTTCTAGCCTTCTATTTGTGCTCTCAGGTATTATACTTCATATGGAATTGGCATTATATTTATACTGGCAGGTGTTCTGGGGTATTATACATGGAATTGTATTTATCTGCTGTGTGCTCTGGGGTATTATACATGGAATTGGCCCTGTATTTATCTGCTGTGTGTTCTGGGTATTATACATGGAATTGACACTGTATTTATCTGCTGTGTGTTCTGGGGTATTATACATGGAATTGGTCCTGTATTTATCTGCTGTGTGTTCTGGGGTATTATACATGGAATTGGCCCTGTATTTATCTGCTGTGTGTTCTGGGGTATTATACATGGAATTGACACTGTATTTATCTGCTGTGAGTTCTGGGGTATTATACATGGAATTGGCCCTGTATTTATCTGCTGTGTGTTCTGGGGTATTATACATGGAATTGGCACTGTATTTATCTGCTGTGTGTTCTGGGGTATTATACATGGAATTGGCCCTGTATTTATCTGCTGTGTGTTCTGGGGTATTATACATGGAATTGGCACTGTATTTATCTGCTGTGTGTTCTGGGGTATTATACATGGAATTGGCCCTGTATTTATCTGCTGTGTGTTCTGGGGTATTATACATGGAATTGGCACTGTATTTATCTGCTGTGTGTTCTGGGGTATTATACATGGAATTGACACTGTATTTATCTGCTGTGTGTTCTGGGGTATTATACATGGAATTGGCCCTGTATTTATCCTGCTGTGAGTTCTGGGGTATTATACATGGAATTGGTCCTGTATTTATCTGCTGTGTGTTCTGGGGTATTATACATGGAATTGGCACTGTATTTATCTGCTGTGTGTTCTGGGGTATTATACATGGAATTGGCCCTGTATTTATCTGCTGTGTGTTCTGGGGTATTATACATGGAATTGGCCCTGTATTTATCTGCTGTGTGTTCTGGGGTATTATACATGGAATTGGCACTGTATTTATCTGCTGTGTGTTCTGGGGTATTATACATGGAATTGGTCCTGTATTTATCTGCTGTGGGTTCTGGGGTATTATACATGGAATTGGCTCTGTATTTATCTGCTGTGTGTTCTGGGGTATTATACATGGAATTGGCACTGTATTTATCTACTGTGTGTTCTGGGGTATTATACATGGAATTGGCCCTGTATTTATCTGCTGTGTGTTCTGGGGTATTATACATGGAATTGGCCCTGTATTTATCTGCTGTGTGTTCTGGGGTATTATACATGGAATTGGCACTGTATTTATCTGCTGTGTGTTCTGGGGTATTATACATGGAATTGGTCCTGTATTTATCTGCTGTGGGTTCTGGGGTATTATACATGGAATTGGCTCTGTATTTATCTGCTGTGTGTTCTGGGGTATTATACATGGAATTGGCACTGTATTTATCTACTGTGTGTTCTGGGGTATTATACATGGAATTGGCCCTGTATTTATCTGCTGTGTGTTCTGGGGTATTATACATGGAATTGGCCCTGTATTTATCTGCTGTGTGTTCTGGGGTATTATACATGGAATTGGCACTGTATTTATCTGCTGTGTGTTCTGGGGTATTATACATGGAATTGGCTCTGTATTTATCTGCTGTGTGTTCTGGGGTATTATACATGGAATTGGCTCTGTATTTATCTGCTGTGTGTTCTGGGGTATTATACATGGAATTGGCACTGTATTTATCTACTGTGTGTTCTGGGGTATTATACATGGAATTGTCCCTGTATTTATCCTGCTGTGTGTTCTGGAGTATTATACATGGAATTGGTCCTGTATTTATCTGCTGTGGGTTCTGGGGTATTATACATGGAATTGGTCCTGTATTTATCCTGCTGTGTGTTCTGGGGTATTATACATGGAATTGGTCCTGTATTTATCTGCTGTGGGTTCTGGGGTATTATACATGGAATTGGTCCTGTATTTATCCTGCTGTGTGTTCTGGGGTATTATACATGGAATTGGTCCTGTATTTATCTGCTGTGGGTTCTGGGGTATTATACATGGAATTGGCTCTGTATTTATCCTGCTGTGTGTTCTGGGGTATTATATATGGAATTGGCCTGGTATTTATCTGCTGTGTGTTCTGGGGTATTATACATGGAATTGGCTCTGTATTTATCTGCTGTGTGTTCTGGGGTATTATACATGGAATTGGTCCTGTATTTATCTGCTGTGTGTTCTGGGGTATTATACATGGAATTGGCACTGTATTTATCTGCTGTGTGTTCTGGGGTATTATACATGGAATTGGTCCTGTATTTATCTGCTGTGTGTTCTGGGGTATTATACATGGAATTGGCACTGTATTTATCTGCTGTGTGTTCTGGGGTATTATACATGGAATTGGCAATGTATTTATCCTGCTGTGTGTTCTGGGGTATTATACATGTAATTGGTCCTGTATTTATCTGCTGTGTGTTCTGGGGTATTATACATGGAATTGGTCCTGTATTTATCTGCTGTGTGTTCTGGAGTATTATACATGGAATTGTCCCTGTATTTATCCTGCTGTGTGTTCTGGAGTATTATACATGGAATTGTCACTGTATTTATCTGCTGTGTGTTCTGGGGTATTATACATGGAATTGACACTGTATTTATCCTGCTGTGTGTTCTGGGGTATTATACATGGAATTGGTCCTGTATTTATCTGCTGTGTGTTCTGGGGTATTATACATGGAATTGGTCCTGTATTTATCCTGCTGTGTGTTCTGGGGTATTATACATGGAATTGGTCCTGTATTTATCTGCTGTGGGTTCTGGGGTATTATACATGGAATTTGCTCTGTATTTATCCTGCTGTGTGTTCTGGGGTATTATATATGGAATTGGCCTGGTATTTATCTGCTGTGTGTTCTGGGGTATTATACATGGAATTGGCTCTGTATTTATCTGCTGTGTGTTCTGGGGTATTATACATGGAATTGGCCCTGTATTTATCTGCTGTGTGTTCTGGGGTATTATACATGGAATTGGCACTGTATTTATCTGCTGTGTGTTCTGGGGTATTATACATGGAATTGGCAATGTATTTATCCTGCTGTGTGTTCTGGGGTATTATACATGGAATTGGTCCTGTATTTATCTGCTGTGTGTTCTGGGGTATTATACATGGAATTGGCCCTGTATTTATCTGCTGTGTGTTCTGGGGTATTATACATGGAATTGGCACTGTATTTATCCTGCTGTGTGTTCTGGGTATTATACATGGAATTGACACTGTATTTATCTGATGTGGGTTCTGGGGTATTATACATGGAATTGGTCCTGTATTTATCTGCTGTGTGTTCTGGGGTATTAAACATGGAATTGTCCCTGTACTTATCCTGCTGTGTGTTCTGGGGTATAATACATGGAATTGGTCCTGTATTTATCTGCTGTGTGTTCTGGGGTATTATACATGGAATTGTCCCTGTATTTATCCTGCTGTGGGTTCTGGGGTATAATACATGGAATTGGCACTGTATTTATCTGCTGTGTGTTCTGGGGTATAATACATGGAATTGGCACTGTATTTATCCTGCTGTGTGTTCTGGAGTATTATACATGGAATTGTCACTGTATTTATCTGCTGTGTGTTCTGGGGTATTATACATGGAATTGACACTGTATTTATCCTGCTGTGTGTTCTGGGGTATTATACATGGAATTGGTCCTGTATTTATCTGCTGTGGGTTCTGAGGTATTATACATGGAATTGGCTCTGTATTTATCTGCTGTGTGTTCTGGGGTATTATACATGGAATTTGCTCTGTATTTATCCTGCTGTGTGTTCTGGGGTATTATATATGGAATTGGCACTGTATTTATCTGCTGTGTGTTCTGGGGTATTATACATGGAATTGACACTGTATTTATCTGCTGTGGGTTCTGGGGTATTATACATGGAATTTGCTCTGTATTTATCCTGCTGTGTGTTCTGGGGTATTATATATGGAATTGGCCTGGTATTTATCTGCTGTGTGTTCTGGGGTATTATACATGGAATTGGCCCTGTATTTATCCTGCTGTGTGTTCTGGGGTATTATACATGGAATTGGTCCTGTATTTATCTGCTGTGTGTTCTGGGGTATTATACATGGAATTGGCCCTGTATTTATCTGCTGTGTGTTCTGGGTATTATACATGGAATTGGTCCTGTATTTATCTGCTGTGTGTTCTGGGGTATTATACATGAAATTGGCCCTGTATTTATCTGCTGTGTGTTCTGGGGTATTATACATGAAATTGGCACTGTATTGTTGGAGGGCCACATGATGAGAGACTGTAGAACTGCAGGTATTTATGCTGGAGGGCTAATAGCGTGCCCCATGCTAACTTTCTCTTCTCTCCTGTCCAGGGATGACGTGCCAGGCTCGCAGTTCTTACCTGGTTGATGAGGTTCTGTGGGGGCATCGCTTCATGTCGGTACTGACCCTGGAAGATGGATTCTATGAGGTGGATTATAATACTTTCCATCAGACATTTGAGGTGCCCACCCCTTCATGTAGCGCCAGAGAACTGGCAGAGGCTGCTGCGAGGATGGATGCCCATTTGTACTGGTCTATTCCAAGTCAGTTGGATGAGAAGGTGGAGGAAGGAACAGAAAAGGAGAACTTAACCAAGGAGATAAATGGGACTCTGTCCAGTGCAGAGAGTGAGCAGGTTCTGCTGTAGTGAGTGACACAATAGTGAGCAGGTTCTGCTGGAGTGAGTTCCCCAATAATGAATAGGTTCTGCTGGAGTGAGTTCCCCAATAATGAATAGGTCCTGCTGGAGTGAGTTCCCCAATAATGAATAGGTCCTGCTGGAGTGAGTTCCCCAATAATGAATAGGTCCTGCTGGAGTGAGTTCCCCAATAATGAATAGGTCCTGCTGGAGTGAGTGCCCCAATAATGAATAGGTCCTGCTGGAGTGAGTTCCCCAATAATGAATAGGTTCTGCTGGAGTGAGTTCCCCAATAATGAATAGGTCCTGCTGGAGTGAGTTCCCCAATAATGAATAGGTCCTGCTGGAGTGAGTTCCCCAATAATGAATAGGTCCTGCTGGAGTGAGTTCCCCAATAATGAATAGGTCCTGCTGGAGTGAGTTCCCCAATAATGAATAGGTCCTGCTGGAGTGAGTGCCCCAATAATGAATAGGTCCTGCTGGAGTGAGTGCCCCAATAATGAATAGGTCCTGCTGGAGTGAGTGCCCCAATAATGAATAGGTCCTGCTGGAGTGAGTTCCCCAGTAATGAATAGGTCCTGCTGGAGTGAGTTCCCCAATAATGAATAGGTCCTGCTGGAGTGAGTGCCCCAATAATGAATAGGTCCTGCTGGAGTGAGTGCCCCAATAATGAATAGGTCCTGCTTTAGTGAGTGCCCCAATAGTGAATAGGTCCTGCTGGAGTGAGTTCCCCAATAATGAATAGGTCCTGCTGGAGTGAGTGCCCCAATAATGAATAGGTTCTGCTGGAGTGACTGCCCCAATAATGAATAGGTCCTGCTTTAGTGAGTGCCCCAATAGTGAATAGGTCCTGCTGGAGTGAGTTCCCCAATAATGAATAGGTCTTGCTGGAGTGAGTTCCCCAATAATGAATAGGTCCTGCTGGAGTGAGTTCCCCGATAATGAATAGGTCCTGCTGGAGTGAGTTCCCCAATAATGAATAGGTCCTGCTGGAGTGAGTTCCCCAATAATGAATAGGTCCTGCTGGAGTGAGTGCCCCAATAATGAATAGGTCTTGCTGGAGTGAGTTCCCCAATAATGAATAGGTCCTGCTGGAGTGAGTTCCCCAATAATGAATAGGTCCTGCTGGAGTGAGTTCCCCAATAATGAATAGGTCCTGCTTTAGTGAGTGCCCCAATAGTGAATAGGTCCTGCTGGAGTGAGTTCCCCAATAATGAATAGGTCTTGCTGGAGTGAGTTCCCCAATAATGAATAGGTCCTGCTGGAGTGAGTTCCCCGATAATGAATAGGTCCTGCTGGAGTGAGTTCCCCAATAATGAATAGGTCCTGCTGGAGTGAGTTCCCCAATAATGAATAGGTCCTGCTGGAGTGAGTGCCCCAATAATGAATAGGTCTTGCTGGAGTGAGTTCCCCAATAATGAATAGGTCCTGCTGGAGTGAGTTCCCCAATAATGAATAGGTCCTGCTGGAGTGAGTTCCCCAATAATGAATAGGTCCTGCTGGAGTGAGTTCCCCAATAATGAATAGGTCCTGCTGGAGTGAGTTCCCCAATAATGAATAGGTCCTGCTGGAGTGAGTGCCCCAATAATGAATAGGTCCTGCTGGAGTGAGTTCCCCGATAATGAATAGGTCCTGCTGGAGTGAGTTCCCCGATAATGAATAGGTCCTGCTGGAGTGAGTTCCCCAATAATGAATAGGTCCTGCTGGAGTGAGTGCCCCAATAATGAATAGGTCCTGCTGGAGTGAGTGCCCCAATAGTGAATAGGTCCTGCTGGAGTGAGTTCCCCAATAATGAATAGGTCCTGCTGGAGTGAGTTCCCCAATAATGAATAGGTCCTGCTGGAGTGAGTTCCCCAATAATGAATAGGTCCTGCTGGAGTGAGTTCCCCAATAATGAATAGGTCCTGCTGGAGTGAGTTCCCCAATAATGAATAGGTCCTGCTGGAGTGAGTGCCCCAATAATGAATAGGTCCTGCTGGAGTGAGTTCCCCGATAATGAATAGGTCCTGCTGGAGTGAGTTCCCCGATAATGAATAGGTCCTGCTGGAGTGAGTTCCCCAATAATGAATAGGTCCTGCTGGAGTGAGTGCCCCAATAATGAATAGGTCCTGCTGGAGTGAGTGCCCTGAGAGTGATCAGATTCAGCTGGAGTGACCCCCAGTGGTTGGTGGAGGGAGTTGCCCCATGACTTAGTAGGTTCTGTTGGAGTGAGAAAGACCAATAAAGATTTATTTTGAATCACTTTGTGTTGACTGTCAGTGGCTCCTGGCTGAGTGCAGTGGAGATGGGGTAACACACCTATTAACCCCTTTATGGAATCCCCAATTAAGCCTGGCCTTGGGGTAATAAACTGAGCCCATAGTTCAGAGAGTTCCTCTCTAGTTAGCCTGGCTGCACAGTTATATAGAAGTAAGTCCATGCAAAGTCCATTAAAGTCCTTAAAGCGGAAGTAGACCTGGCTTTTTTCTCTGTCTGTGACGACTCTAAACAGCCGCCCAAATAACTTGCCTTTCTCCCTGCAGTTAGTCTTATTTCATTTCTCTGATACAAGCAGCTGAACTGCAACTTTTAGCTACTTCCTTGTCTAGTGTGAAGCTCCGCCCCTGAGCCCTCCTCCTCTCTCTGGTGCCTGCTGGGCATGCTCACTGCCTGTGCTCCAATAGAAATGAATCAGCCATGCACAGTAGGCAGATCCACTGGCTCCCATATTTACTCACAAATCTCATTGGGGTACTGTAGGTTTCCCAACAGTCCTATTGCTTTCAGTAAGTAACTTTTGGGGTACCCTTTCTGAAGAAATGGATTGGCCAGCACATCCTTCTTAAAGGGATGGTAACACCAAAAAGTGAAACTGTTGTAAAGTAATTGGAATAAGATGTAGTGTTGCCCTGCGCTGGTATATACATATGTATGTGCAGCAATGGAGTCAGCTGAAATAATGCTAAATGGCACAGGTTAAATAGCACATAACAAACACCATTATATTCTACAGAGCTGAGTTACTAAGTAATCAGAGCCTTCTCCATTGAGTGGTTGCTCCATGGCAGCTGGTTTATACATGAACATATACATATAGAGTAGTATTTCTGCAGAAATGATATAGTGAATAAAGTACCCCCTTGTGTCAAAGCCACTGAACAATTCCATATAAAGGTACGAGGCAGATGGAGCTCGGGGGTGACTTCTAATAGCCTCATATTTTATAACAGGGGTACATGGTTCATATTAAACACGTTTCAGTAAGTCATGTGACAGAAATGACATCACTCAGCTCCGATTATAACTGATGACATCACAGTTTATAAGGATATCAGTTACAGGGTATTAATGGCTCTCGTGTATTATCATTTTAATTATAACTTTTTTTTTTCTTTTTTTGCTGTTACTGTCCCTTTAATCTTAAAAAAATGCTCTAGTGACACCTGGTGGATGAAAGCTGCAATACAGTGACATTTGTACATGATGCAGGCTTTGCAGGTTGGCGGTTTTCCAGCCGAATTGGGCTACTAATTTAAAGCCCGGGCTGGTTTTGAAAGTACTAGCCAAGGTATGGATTTGGGCTTTTGCCTGCTTTGTACTTTGGACACCAGTCAAAGTCTTTTCTTGCCCTCCTAATATAGTTTTTTCTAAAAATTTGCCAACAGCCATGTTTAAAGTAAAACTACAATACCCAGCATGCAATGGGACTGACTTGGGTAGAAGTCGGGAGTTAGAAGATTTTGGGCTCTCTATCCCTCTTGTTTTCCCGTGACTTTCCTCAGTTTTAGACAATTTTGGGGCAATAATCTACTGGGCACCAAAATGTCTAGAGGTTGAGCTGCTATACCAATATTTATTGAAATTGTATATGAATTAGGGTCTCCTGGGGCCCCTATACCTCCTGGGCCCCCCTCCGTAGTTACGCCCCTGGTCCCATTTTGCTTCATGAAAATATTTATGAAAATTTGAAAAAGGCGTATTGTCCCATATATTTTGTTTATTCTTTTTCACTGCACATATTGAGCTATATTTGGGCTACTGTTGAAGTGCTGTTGGCTAGTTTTGTAGCTGGATTTGAAAATTAGACCTGGTAACCCCGATATGTTGGTTGATTGTATAAATGAGTAAAAAATGCCCCCCTGCTACAGGCACCCCCACATCTCCATAGTGAGTAGAGCCTCTCCTGCAGATCATTGGGATCATTTCCAATCTCAGCACAGAAATATTAGCACTATGATCAGGGAACATTGATGAGCACAATTAAAGTGTTTTACATTGAAGAAAAAATCCCGGCAGTCGCAGCTAAAGCTCATGTGTTGGTAGATATTGGGGAACCAATCAAAGCCTGAGGTGAATAAGCCTCTCCCATCAATTGGACTTTTGATCCTATAACACTTCTAGGGTCAAAATTCCATTCGGACACACAGCACCCCCAAATGTCTCACGTTGTCTCTTGAATTCAGAAGCACCAGTGTCCATTGGTTCAGCATTTTGTAGGGAGGGGTTTCTGCTGCGTCTCCTCTTTGGTCCACTTATTTCTGGGAAGAATATGTAGGGGTCTTGGGAACATTACTCCATAGGGCACTGTGGCTGGAGTAGGTCTCTATGAGGAGCAGGAGAAAGACTTCATGTCGGGGTGTTTGCAAACAAGAACATATTAGTAGCGAGTAACCTTACCCAGGGTTTGCCAAGGTCATAGTGCCCACCCAACATTGGTCTTACTCTATCTCCCCATCTAGACAAATGGATTAACCAATGGGGGCCCAGTAGACAGGAAGCCACTCAAATAGAGAAGTCACATGACGCCGTCATACTCACTACTACTTACAGTCAGCAGAGGTGTTCCAGTCACCCTGGGAGTCCAGCCAATCAGTGGCTCCTGTAAGAAACTGAACTCTGAGCTGGGCAGGGTAAAGCATTGCATTGATGATACTGGAATTTTATAGCAGTCGTTAAAGTGATACTGACACTAAAAAAAATATCCGACTGGATGGTTTTTGCACTCCAATTCCCTGTAACTCCTCCCATTTCCCCAAATAACCCTCCCTCTCACTCCTCCCATTTCTTCATATAACACTCTCTCTAAACCCTCCCATCTCTCCATATAACTCGGCCTCTAACTCCTCCCATCTCACCATAAAACCCTCCCTCTTAACCCTCCTGTACCGCCATATAAACCCTACTATCTGTGACTGGATGGTTTTTGCACTCCCTTTCCCTCGAACGTCTCACGTCTCTGCATATAACCCTCCCTGTAACCCCTCCTATGTCTCCATATAACCCCCATATAACTCCTCCCATATAACCCCTCCTATCCCTCAATGTGTCCCTATAGTTCCTCCTATCCTCCCGTATAACCCCTACAATCTCCCTAGAACTCCTCCTATCCCTCCATATAAATCTCCCTATAACCCCTCCTATGTCTGTCTAAGTCTCCCTATAACTCCTCCTATGCCTCCGTGTCCCTATAATGCCTCCAATGCTCCAGAGAATGCTTTCAGGTGGAAGAGTTATGGGGCGCCCCAGTGCTAATGTGCATGGGAGACAGGATGGGGAGCAGTAGTAGAAGGCATTAGACACAAATTAGAAATGTATTACATGGCACAGAGATGAGCAATATGGAGTGTCCACACAAGCTAGTGAATACACCCCCCCCCCCCACCTGGTGTGATGCATTAAGAGTGATGGGCCTAAGTGCTCTGGTTATAAAGTCCCTCCCCAACTGTTCTCTGGTTGGTTCCTCGGGGGCGGGGACAATGCCAGTGACTCTGAATAGCGCAGGAGGAGTGGCAAGTCCTTTATCAAGTGATCAGCACTGGGGCAGATGAAAAAAAAAACTAGGGATGCACCGAATCCAGGATTCGGTTCGGGATTCGGCCTTTTTCAGCAGGATTCGGATTCGGCCGAATCCTTCTGCCTGGCCGAACCGAATCCTAATTTGCATATGCAAATTAGGGGCGGGGAGGGAAATTGCGTGACGTTTTGTCACAAAACAAGGAAGTAAAAAATGTTTTCCCCTTCCCACCCCTAATTTACATATGCAAATTAGGGTTCGGATTCGGTTCGGTATTCGGCCGAATCTTTAGTGAAGGATTCGGGGGTTCGGCCGAATCCAAAATAGTGGATTCGGTGCATCCCTAAAAAAAACCAGACAACACATAATCCACACCAGCATTTCTCTACATTGTAAGAAAAAAACAATGAAATGACAATTAACACAACAAATCTCAAAAAAATAAACATGTGGTTTCAAGTAATTCAACCAAATCCAATATATAGATTCCACTTCCCTGTATTCAGGTCCAGACTGAGAATTAAAATAGGCCCTGGCATTTTAGGTACACAGAGGCCCAATCAGCCCCCCACCAGCCCATTAAATATTATCTTTCTATGGCACCTTATAGACGCCCCTCTTATAGAACCCACAGATTGCCAGTCCGGGCCTGTCTGTATTGCTCCCACATCCTCCTGCACTCGCCCCTACATGGAGGAATAATGGAAATAACTTGGAGCAGCTCCAGGAATCACTTGTACACAGGGCAGAGATGTGTGATAATCTCATCCCAATTACAACTCTAAATTGATTCAATGAATAAAATCCAACGGGGAACAAAAACAGAATATCTTAAATCTAGGTAGTGGGATGATAGAGCAGTGGAATATTGGGGGGAGGTGCCACGTTCCAAGGATAGAACCTAACAGGCAAGGAGACCCCATGTGTCAGTAGAGGATTTGGGTCATTAGGCACAAGAACACCCAACGTACCAAGAGAGGTAAGGGGAACCTTGATGGGGGGATAACAAATACAAATAGAAGTTTGAGGAACCCAAGGGAGATGCACAAACCAAGTCCCAAGAGAGGGTGAGGGGAAACACAACCCTGCTGTAAGGAAAATGAGTGATTGACAGAGCAGAAGATAGAGAGAATAGAGCAACACCTTAAAGATGGCGTCTAGAGCTTTTAGCAATTCAAGGAATGTGCCACTGTTTAATGCTTGATTTTCACCATATATAGTATGCTAAGTGTAGTTTTTACCATATATAGTATGCTAGCTGCTAAAATGTATAAATCGTATATCGTGTGTGGGGGAAACATATATAAAGCTTCATTTGGGGGGAGGCTCTTTGACTTCTGCCTGGACTTCAGAGTGCCTGGTTATGTTGGAATTGAGCCATTTTATGGAGGGGTCCCTCAGCTAAGTATCAATAAATCTCTTATGTTTCTTTTACTTGTGTGTCAGTTTAATCACTCTACAGACTGAACAAGAGCCCTTCTCAATACACCTGAGAACCAAGAGAGGGTAAGGACAACCTTAGGGAGTGGGACAAAACTGAATAGAGATAGGACGGACACACCAAGTACCAAGAGAGGATAAGAAGAACCTTAGGGAGTGGGACAAACCTGAAGAGTGGTCAGATGGCATGCCAAGTAACAAAGAGAGGGTAAGGAGAACTTCAGGGAGAGGAACACAACCAAAGAGATATAAAATGGACATGCCAAGTACCAAGAGTGGGCATGAAAAAAACTTTGGGAAAAAGAATACACCAAGCATCATGAGAAGGTTGGTGAGATCCACAACACAGAAAAGCACCAACTTTTAACTGCCTGCTTGCCATGGACCATATATCTGGCTGAGCAAGTCAAGGGTATTCAGCAGATCAGAAAGACTTGCCAAGTACCAAGAGGCACTAGGACAACCTTAGAAAGAACAAAAGGACACTCCAATTCTAAGTGCAAAAATACCACAAGAAGAATAGTCTGGTACAGGGGCCACAGACATAGTGCAGATACATGTACCCAATGTGCTTCTAGTGGAGGTGAGCCTCAAAAAGACATTCAACATGCTATGTCCCATACCACAGGCCACACACTTCCCATGGGAAATACAATAGTATCATTCATGAGTCCCAGGTGGCATGTTCTTCTAGAGCTCATGGCCTTTCATTACATTAATCCCTACCCCGAGGAGCTTGTAATCTCATTTCCCCACACAAGTGCATAGTAGACATAGGCGTTTCTGTATGTTATTGGGCTTTTTAGTACCACACCCAGGGGCAGAACCTACCCAGACCCTGAGAGACTCACATTCCTTTGTTGCTCCTTTGAGTAATGTTGCCCTAGTCACTGTGGTGCTATAGCTTCTTCACTGTTTAACATTTACTGGGGTTCAGGGGGAGGTTTGGGATATTTTTCTTACAACTGAACCTCACTTTGGTGCTTCTCCAGAACATTATGCCAGATTTGCTCTTTAGATCAGATCTTTAAAACTCACTATTGCTCTCTGACTCACCTAACCGTGGGTAACCTTAATACCCAGGGCTGCCATCGGGGGGGGGGGGGGAAAGTGTCCCGGGCATGAAGGGGGCCCGGCCGTGCTGCAGTTTTGAAAACAGCCCGGCCCCCCTTGAGAGCGCCTAAGTCTGCGGCCAGCAGAACAACCGAACTGCAGAAGTGCCGATGGCAAACTCCCGAAGCGGCAAAAAGACCCGAAGTCACGAAAGCAGGTGAAGTTGAAGTCCTGAAGCCACGAGTTCAATTCTACTGAACACCAATGTGGGTTTTTTTTTTTTTTAAATCCCCTGGCCCCCAATATATTTTAATATTCTATAGGCCCCTGCCACAAATGTTTTTTTTTTTAACTTGTAAAGGGGGCCCCAATTTTTTTTTTAACTTGTAAGGGGGGCCCTGGCACCAATGTTTTTTTAAAAATATTTTTTTGGGGCCAAAATTTTTTTGAACTTGTAAAGGGGGCCCTGGCACCAATGTTTTTTAAAAAATATTTTTTCGGGCCCCATTTTTTTTTTTTAATTGTAAGAGGGTCTGCAGCACCAATTTTTTTTAAATTTTGTTGTACAGGGCCCCGTGATTTCTAATGGTGGCCCTGCTAATACCATTCCCACAAAGTTGAATAAAAGGGGGCAGATTTGGGAAACACTGGACACACTACCTTTCTGGTCAGAAGACACAACACAGCAGGCAAATGTTTTTGTGAAAGATACAGTATATGGTCACATACAACAAATCATTTTCTGTGCAAATTCATTGGTGAAAAGGTACAAAGAGAAATCACAGAGACATGGTCAGACATGGCTATTTCCCAGCAACCACTCTATTGGCAAGAGATCTGTCATTCTCACAGTTCAATCAGGAATGTGGATCCCACACATCATGTGTTACACAACATTAAGGGGCCTCTCCAATGGCTGTCCCTGCCCACGCTAATCCAGTCAACTTCTTCTACAGCACAGGGTCCCCGTCCACTAACAGATTTTATCATGAGCAAAGCAACGGCGTCTGTATTGTAAGGGCAGTCAGGTTATGGGATTCCCTACCAAGAGAGGGGGTATGAGTGATTCATTGGTGGAGAGGAAAGGAGATCTCACCATCAGCATAGGAAGGGGTTCTTTACTGTAAGGACAGTCAGGTTATGGGATTCCCTACCAAGAGAGGGGGAATGAGTGATTCATTGGTGGGGAGGAAAGGAGATCTCACCCTCAGCATAGGAAGGGGTTCTTTACTGTAAGGACAGTCAGGTTATGGGATTCCCTACCAAGAGAGGGGAATGAGTGATTCATTGGTGGGGAGGAAAGGAGATCTCACCATCAGCATAGGAAGGGGTTCTTTACTGTAAGGACAGTCAGGTTATGGGATTCCCTACCAAGAGAGGGGGAATGAGTGATTCATTGGTGGGGAGGAAAGGAGATCTCACCATCAGCATAGGAAGGGGTTCTTTACTGTAAGGACAGTCAGGTTATGGGATTCCCTACCAAGAGAGGGGCAAGCGAATCCCCTTTAAGGCTGCACTGGCCAGTGGGGGCTTCTTTGTCTTCCACTGGATTAATACGTAGTGTCTTGTTGCTGCCATACGACACTGGCAGTGTGTGGCACAGTTGGCATCAAGCCTGGCCCACTATTTTTGAGGGGATTGTGACCATCAACCAAAAACAGGTTTATGTTCTTCTCCATCAACCTCCCCAAACTTTAAAGGTACATGTACTTCTGCCAATGAGATGACTCAGAAGGCACTGTGGGAATAGGCATATGTGTGCAAATAGTGGGCATGATACATACGAGTGCAGCTCTGGGACTATTGGGATGGCATGTGCCACAAGAGGCTGTTATGGGGCAATTCCCTACGAGGCATGAGAGGCACGGTTATTGGCTGGCACATACAGCAGGTTAGTATCAGACACAAAGAGGGGGTAGGTTCCAGTGCAGTCACACACACACTCCTATTTACATTCAGCAAGGCTGGCACACCAGGGCTCAGACCGGGGTCACCAAGAGGCACTGTGGGCGAGGGGGCAAACACGGCATCGAACATTTCACGTCACCGAATCTTTCTTCCTTCTAAATGGTGATTTTAGCCTCTTCCAGATAGTAGCCCTTGGTTTCAGCTTGCGCTCATTTGCCAGGGCCGCCTCCTTCTCCTTCCTGCGGATCTCTCGCACTAGTGCGTGGAACACGTCATCAATGTAATAGCGAAAAGCCGCCGAGGTTTCAAAGAACGGACAGTTAAATTCCCGAGCAAGCGAGTTGCCCTCCTCCTTGGAGACCTAAGGGTGAAAACATAAATATCTCTGCATCACTCACCAACACACCACTCCCCGAGAGCCTGACCAATGCACTCTGCAAAGAGTCTCACCTGCCTCAGACGAGTAAGGTCAGACTTATTTCCGACCAGCACCACAGGTGTGTCATCCGTTCGCCGAACCCGGTAGATGAGCTCTTTGAAGTCACGTGCTTCATGGAAGCTGCGTCGGTCAGTGATGGAATAACAGATGATGAAGCCTTCTCCAGCACGCATGTACTGATCCCGCATTGCTGTGAACTCGGCCTGGAAAGGAAGATGCAAGTTAGGATGCAGAGGAGAGGACTGGCAGGGAGCAGGGCTTAGAGTGGGTTTCTCTAGTTGTGCAAAAGTATGGGGTTATGTGTAGGTTCACCTCTGGAGGCAGGACAGAAGAATTGATCTCTTGACCGCTTCCTCAGGATATATAGGCTCCACCTCTATTTCCCAGTTCTTCTGTCCTACCTTGGAGGTGGAGGACTGAAACCTCTTTCAATATATCTTTTATTTTTAGGTTTCTATTTATCATTTATCCCGACCAGCATGGATGGAGCATGCAGAGCTGTCTCCCGATATTCACGGTTCCCTCCTTGTTGGCTTAAAGCAGCAAGTGAAGCCGCACACAATATGGTAACCTGTGCAGCCAGTACTTGTCTCTGCTAGAAAAAGGGCAAGGTATGCGGTACTAGCTACATGCCCAACAGCAATAACATTGCAATGGACTGAAATGGGGAAAGGAGGTATGTTGAGCTACCTGCACTCCCAAAACAGGCTAATGTCCAAGTTGTGTAAACCAGGGTGGTAAACTTCGGGCGAGTTTGGAAAACAAATTCCACCCCACAGGCGATTTTTAATTATAGCCGTCGGGTAGGTAAGGGAAGGGTTGTTCGAGAGAGAGAGAGAGAGAGAGATTCTGAGAATTTGCAACTTGTTTTCATTTTTTATTATTGAAGGTTTTTGAGTTATTTAGCAACTATAAAAAATAATGAAAACCAATTGAAAAGTTGCTTACAATTTGCCATTTTATAACATAATAAAAAAGTTACCTTAAAGGTGAACCACCCCTTTAAGGAGATCTGAGACCTCATACTGTCCAGATTGTAAGAATAGTAATCCACTGCTGTTAAACCCAAAATATCACCATGGAAACAAATCTAGGGTTAGTAGAGACCCAAAGTGTGGAGGAGCCTCAATCCCAGGGAACCATTCATTACATTCATAATGCCACAAATTCCACCTCAGTTAGGGGATTTTTTGGAGTGGATAAAGACCACATGTCAGTCACCTGCTCAATTGCAGGCTACAAAACGAAAAGCCTGAGGGTATCCCATAGAACTATTGGATGCTATTGATCTGTTTTCACTCCATGATTCAGATGCTCCATTTTCAGACGAGGTTGACCCAGAAGGACAGTGACTTAGATACAGTGCAAGTCACTTTCGCAAGACCTGACTTTTCAGAAAAAGCAGCTAAAAGACATGATGGAAACACTGGACATCAAAGATGAGATTGTCACTAAAAAGCTGACCAGGCTCTAGGTGTGCAACAAAAACGCACACAGGTATTCCCTATGTTTGACTCCATTACACAAACCATCAACACGGAGTGGCTACAGCCAGACTGTCGGTTCATCTTAAAGGAAAACTATACCCCCCAAACAATGTAGGTCTCTATTAAAAGATACTGAGTAAAACAGCTCATGTGTAAAACTCTGCTTCATGTAAATGAACCATTATCATAATAATATACTTTATTAGTAGTATGTGCCATTAGGTAATCATAAATATAAAATTGCCATTTTAAAAAATAAGGGCCGCCCCCTGAGATGGTAAGATTCACTGTGCACACATACAAACCACATGTTAGGTCACATGAGCCAATTAACAGACAGAGTTGTGCCTTTTGCTTCCTCACTTCTTCCTGTTACAGTTAGTGTTGTAGTATTTCTGGTCAGGTGATCTCTGAGGCAGCACAGATAGAGTCACGAAATGGTGGTTCAAGGCAAGAGATGTAAAAGGGCAATATTTATGTAAATATATATTCCAGTTTGGTAAGATTCTTTAATATGTCATTCAATTTGATATAAACTGTTGCTTAAGTATTCATTTTGGGGGTATAGTTTTCCTTTAACAAAACACTTCTTTGATAATTACCCAATTCCTGAGGAACAGTATAAGCTATGGGACAAACCACCCAAAGTGGACTCATTGCTAGACTTTCTAGACAGACCATACTACCAACTGAAGAGGCGTCTTTCAAAGACCCCATGGACAAAAAGTTAAGAGTCATCACTAAAAAGAGCCTGCAACTACTCAGCAGCAATCTTATGACCATTGGCAGCAGTAGCAGGCTTAGCTAGAACAGCAAAGCACCGGGCGCAGAAAATTGCCCGCAACCACTTGCATCAGCTTAAGATTTAGTAGCAGACATCAATAGGTTATATACTGTGCTCTCCTTTGTAGCGGATTCAGCTTTGGAGATTATCCGCCTCACTGCGGTATACAGGAGAATCCCTGTTTGGCCCAGATCTCAAACAAATGATCACAGAAGTCACAGGAGAAAAGAGCATCTTCCTACCACCTGGAAAAAGGGAACATACTGATCAACCAAACAGATTTCCTACCAGGTGAACTTGGTCCACAACGAACCAAAACCCCCTGTTCCTTTCCTGCATCAAACTTTCGTAGCTTCGATACAGACCAGAGTTCAAGGTACAATAGACAAGAGTGGCAGCAATCAAATAGACAAAGGAAACCGTCCACTACAAAACTTAACTCAGCATGACTGGATAGTGGGTGACATTTCCAAATTCCTCTCCTGTTGGGAAACCACTATCACAGACGATTGGATCCTGCAAATCATTCAATACAGTTACAGAATAGACTTCACTACTCTTCCAAGACAATTTGTACAATTGGTTGTTCCACCGCACAAGGAACAAATTCTGCAACAAGCAGTAGTATCCCTGTGGCAAACAAAGAGCAACACAAATTCAAAGGCTTTTACTCCAACATTTTCTTGGTGGCAAAAAAGGAGGGCACATTCTGACCTGTTCTCGCCTTACAACTAAAGGTATTCATTCACAACCAAAAGATCTAGATGGAATGAATAAGGTCAGCGATAGCCTTCATGGAACCCAGATGCTTTATGACCTCAATCGACCTGCACGACACTTAGCTCCATGTCCCAATACATCCAAGCTCACAGGTCTTCCTCTGGTTTGCAGTAAGAGACCAGCACTTCCAGTCTGTAGCTCTCCCCTTCGGACTCTGCACTGCAGGTGTTCACAAAAGTCCTAGCACCAATAGTGGCCCACTTGAGGACCATGGGGATTCATTTGTTACCATATCTAGACAATGTCCTTCTCAAGGCAATATCACAGGATCAAGCAGCCATGGAAACAATAACCCTATGGGTACTAACACAACACGGTGGCTGAAAAACCACCGCAAAAGCTCCCTGCTTAGCAGAAATGCTTCCTGGGACAACTATTCGACTCCAAACAACAGACAGGGGACAAAGTCAAGAACATAATCTACAGCACAAGACACTTCCTCAGCAAGACTGCCTTTTAACTACTGGGGTTCATGATAGAAGCACCAGATGGGGACACCAGACATATTAGCATCCGGACACAATTTCAAAGTTCCATGCTAGTGCTCCAGAATCAGGGACTCGGGAGCTGGCATAGGTGCCCTGTAATCCCCTGGAACTTCAAGAAAGTCTATGTGTTACACCCCTTCTGCCAATACTACAACAATACTCATCGCCCCAGATTGGTCCAACATACTCCGCTACACAGATCTTGTGAGCAAGTCCATATCCAGACTCCGCCAGGTTTGAAAAAGAGCTGGCACGCAGTACCCTTAAATCTCAAGTCTCTACTAAATCAGTGCTATTCCATTATAAATGGGCAGAACATCCAGCTATCCAGCAGCTCCTACAAAGGACAATACGGATCAGGCCCCCCTTCCGAAACCCTACACCCGCATGGGACCTAACATTGGTGCTGTCCATGATACAAAAAGCACCCTTTGAACCTCTTCACTCCTGTGACCTGGGCTAACCCTGAAAATCATCTTCCTTATTGAGACAGAAGCGCTGTCACATAAAGAACCGCGGCTTATCATTTACAGCGATAAGGTGGTTCTATGCACAGTTCCTGGATTCTTTCCAAAAGTAGTGACAAAATTCCACATCAACCAGGAAATTGTAGTTCCTTTCTTCTGTCTAAATCCAGCGAACGACAAGGAAAGGCAACTACACACACGCAATGTGGTCAGGGCAATCAAGATTTACAAAAAGAGGACAGCGGCCTTCAGGCACTCCTACGGGCTACTAGTCTCCTACGCTCCATCACACATCGGCTTAGCGGTGTCCAGATGGACTATTGCAAGGTGTAGAGACAATTAATCAAGCCAACATTCTCAACAACAAACAACAGCTGATCTGTACATTTCTACAAGGGCACAAAGTGCTTCCTGGGCCCTTCAGAACATGGCTACACCAGAGCAGTCACATGATCCTCACCCAATACTTTTATCAAGTTTTAGAATTTACATGTTTTTTCTTCCTCTTCGGCTGTGTTTGGCCTCAAAGTTTTACAAGCTGCAGTCGCATAAGTTGGCTAAAAATAACCTTAATGATCAGCCTACCCACCTGGTTTTAAGGGACAGCTTTTGTACATTCCTATATGTCTGCACAGACAGGAGGGCCGACTAGAAAAGTATTTTCTGTTGAGTACAAAACCCCTTTTTGTGGCACAACTGAATGATTTTTAACTGTTTCTCCTGCCACCCAAGTACACAGGCTCTGAGTCGTGGCACACTGCAGGAGGAGACCAATTCATGGCAGGACTGAGGAGGGATAACTCTCTTCTCTTGAGTGGGAACAGGCAGTGCAGAGATTGTGCCAAATATTAGTACACTGCACGGGTTCCCACCCCAAAGCAGCACAACAGTACCTGACACAGGGGACAAAATGGTGGCCTGGACCTCTACGGCCAAGTAACCCGGGCACTGCACAATAACAAAGGGGCACTGGCCACAAGCAGATGGCTAGCACTTAGGCCCAGGGGCCACAATGGCATCCCATAGGAAAAGTGTGCCATTTTTGCTTCCAATATACTCAGAAGCTGGGCAAAACCAACATATTAAAGGGTCATTTGTGGGTCCCTTCAAGCTGCAATAGAGCATAAAAGGGATGGCTCAGCATCTGGGCCCAAAAACCAAGCTACATGGGACCATAACCAGACTGTAGGCTCCGCTCACTTGCACTCCACTCATATTGCCCTATGCTGTTCTGTTTCTATTATCTATTACCCCCTTCTCCCTGCGATTACCAACCTCCCCTCACTCTGCTCCATTTCCCTCCATATCAACCCCACTCCCCCTGAATCTGCTGCCTTTTCCTCCAGATCTACCCCACCTCCCTCACTCTGCTCCCCTTTCCTCCATATCTACCCCACCTCCATATCTATTCCACTCCCCTTTCCTCCATATTTACCCCACTTCCCCTCACTCTGCTCCCCTTTCCTCCATATCTATTCCACTCCCCTTTCCTCCATATTTACCCCACTTCCCCTCACTCTGCTGCTCTTTCAACCACATCTACCCCACCTCTTCCTGCAGTCACTCACCTCCCCTCACTCTTTGGTGTTTGCCTTTTCTTACACCATTACTCTCTTCTAACTTGGGTCTGAACAGTCAATAGCATACAACATGAACAATAGACAAAACACAATCACAGACAACCCAGCAGATAATGGCAGTAACAAAGCTCCCCAACAGTCGCCATTACTACTTTACCTGCCCCGCTGTGTCTAGGATGTCCAGGTTGGCTGGCTCATCATCAATCCGAATGCGCATTTTATAGGCGTCCTCTGTAATGAAGCCAAACACAGAGCATTCCAGTAATTCCGGGTGTTCGAGATCCTGCAGCTACAACTGTACATGTACAGCTACAAGAGCCCCCCTTCAGTGATGCCATTCTCTGCCCCCCCTTTAGTAAGGCTTTACCCCTTTACCTCCTGTATACAGCCAGTTATTGTACAGCCCTGTGGAATATGCCGGTGTTTAATAAAGACATGTTAGGAAGAAAAAGACGCAAGAGCCATGGAACGGTACCGTCCATAGTTACTCACCGATAGTCGGGTCATGATCTTCTGGAAATCGGTGACTAATGAACTGCATGGTCATGGCTGAAAAATACAAATGACTGCCACTTAATAATCAAACCCACAGCCCCACACATGGAAATGGGCTCCTAACTGTCAGCACCAGCCCGGGTACCACCCCTATGCCAGCATTTAGCCCAATCACACAATTTAGTTCTATACTCGACTATCTGGGCACAGACACAGTGACGGGCCCAACTCCCCTCTATCCCGGAGTTCAGAACCCACTGGGTACAGTGATGGGATCCAATTCCCCAGTCTCCCTGAGTTCAGAACCCACTGGGTACAGTGACGGGTGTAACAGAGTTAGGACATTTATAGGGATTATCTTTAGGGTGCGTAATGCTAATCTGACTAGGCAGACCAAAAAGGGTTAATGTTCCGCTAGTTGTTAGAGCAGGGGTTACAAGCGAGTCAAAACACTTCCGGCTAGGGCCTTCGCTACATGGAAGATTTCCCAGGTGTAGTTTAACTACAACGCTACTTTACAAGAGAAATGAGGCCAGGGTTTACTTACAGAGGTACAAGAGATACACAATGTTACATTACACAGCAGAGACAGTGACTCACATCAGGCAAGGTAGTCAGGTAGTACATCCATTTTCTTCTGTAATATACCTCAGAGTGGTCCCACCCAGTGGAGTGATCAGAGAGAACAATTCTAAGCCTGACAACCTTTCCACTGTGGCCCCTTCACTCTGGGCAATTCAAACGCCTTGGGAAGCTCCTCCCTCCTACAATCCTCCATGGAGCTCCAACTGCTCTTACTATCTGTCCTCTCTACCTTACTCTCCTAGAGAGTCTATGACACAACTAACCTGGTTTAGCTCACCTCATTCACGGGGTCCCCTGCTCCCCGATTTTGACACTAGAGCAGGTATGGGTCCCTGTAGGACACGGCTCCCCTGGGCACACCCAGCCCAATGAGCATCCAGAAGCCAATAAGGAAGATCCACCCCTTCTCTCTCACTATTCCAGAGTGTGGTCACAGCAGCTCCTGGCCAATAGCATATGTATACAAATCTAGCTACATGGGCATCTGCCCAGCAACTAGGAGGAAATGTAGGGAATGAAAGTCATAGGGGCACATTAAGTGTATGGGTGGGTAGAAGTGTAAGAGAGTAAGTAGGACAATTATACAGAACCAGTAGGGAATTGGGGGACTAGAGCTAAATTGGCCCTTAAATCAGACGAATGAGCAACTTACCGCTTTTCCCAACCCCCCCAGCTCCCAGCATGACCAGTTTATATTCTCTGGGGGGCGCCACTGAGCTGGGGGTGCGGCTCACACTTGGGTCCATGACACAACAAGACCTGCAGTAAGAGAGACACAAAGTGACAGACGTCTGTTATTAGGGCTATGGACTGTAGCAGGGCTACTTCTGGGCCAAGTCAATAGCTACACCATTGCCTAATGACAAACTCCCGGCACCCTCTACACACAGACAGACACACACACAGACACACAGACAGACAGACACACACACACAGACAGACAGACAGACAGACAGACACACACACACATTACCCAGCAGCTCATCACCTCAGGGTCGCAGTAAAGTTCCAGGAAACAGACAAGATGGCGGTACAATCAGGGCGCGGTTACCAAGCCGGCGGTCACGTGATGTTTGAGGCGGAGTTACAAAGGTTATTGCTGAGGGGGCGGGAATATCCGCGCCGCTGAGCCAATGGGAGAGGAGAGAGGCAGTAACCGAATTAGGCGGGAACGAGTCTCTCTTCATTCAGCATCTGCTCCGCCACTGATTTTACTTATTACGTCAACATAGTGACTCTGTACCGAGCTGACGCCTTTACTTACCGGACCCACGTGTATTCTTATATTCTTATCCCTGCACCGTCACTCCGACCCCTCCCTCACTCTCCGACCCCTGCTGATCTCTGTGACGGGGGGATCCAGTGCAGGTTGATCAGTAGAAGTGACTCACACATCACATGACCTTTATCTCCTGCACTAGTCGGTGGGTTTTCTGCAAGGCCTCAAGCCTGTTTCTTATAGAAATCTCCCCCAGTGTCTGTTATTTACACATATTACCCCCCAGCAACTCCTATTCCATATCTTCCCCAAGCCACTCGCCTCTCTGCTCACGAATTACCTCCCTCATCGACTCACTCTGTATCTCGGTTACCTCACTCTGTACCTCCCTCATTATCCCACTCATTACCTCAATCTGTATCTTACTCACTAGCTCACTCACTCTGTACTCCCTCATTGGCTCACTCACTAGCTCATTACCTCACTCTGTATCTTACTCAGTATCTCACTCGTTACCTCACTTATCGGCTCACTCACTAGCTCATTACCTCACTCATCTCACTGTTACCTCACTCATTACCTCACTCAGTATCTCACTGTTACCTCACTTATCGGCTCACTCACTAGCTCATTACCTCACTCTGTATCTTACGCAGTATCTCACTCGTTACCTCACTTATCGGCTCACTCACTAGCTCATTACCTCACTCATATCTCACTGTTACCTCACTCATTACCTCACTCAGTATCTCACTGTTACCTCACTAATTACCTAAGTCAGTATCTTACTCAGAATCTCACTCATTGGCTCACTCAGTATCTCACTGTTACCTCACTAATTACCTAACTCAGTATCTTACTCAGTATCTCACTCATTACCTCACTCAGTATCTCACTGTTACCTCACTAATTACCTAACTCAGTATCTTACTCAGTATCTCACTCATTACCTCACTCAGTATCTCACTGTTACCTCACTAATTACCTAACTCAGTATCTTACTCAGTATCTCACTCGTTACCTCACTTATCGGCTCACTCACTAGCTCATTACCTCACTCATCTCACTGTTACCTCACTCATTATCTCACTGTTACCTCACTTATCGGCTCACTCACTAGCTCATTACCTCACTCATATCTCACTGTTACCTCACTCATTACCTCACTCAGTATCTCACTGTTACCTCACTTATCGGCTCACTCACTAGCTCATTACCTCACTCATATCTCACTGTTACCTCACTCAGTATCTCACTGTTACCTCACTTATCGGCTCACTCACTAGCTCATTACCTCACTCATATCTCACTGTTAACTCACTCATTACCTCACTCAGTATCTCACTGTTACCTCACTAATTACCTAAGTCAGTATCTTACTCAGTATCTCACTCATTGGCTCACTCAGTATCTCACTGTTACCTCACTAATTACCTAACTCAGTATCTTACTCAGTATCTCACTCATTACCTCACTCAGTATCTCACTGTTACCTCACTAATTACCTAACTCAGTATCTTACTCAGTATCTCACTCATTACCTCACTCAGTATCTCACTGTTACCTCACTAATTACCTAACTCAGTATCTTACTCAGTATCTCACTCATTACCTCACTCAGTATCTCACTGTTACCTCACTAATTACCTAAGTCAGTATGTTACTCAGTATCTCACTCATTGGCTCACTCAGTAGCTCTATTTCCTGCTTGGATCATAGATGGGCCCAATGTGAGTTACATGGCAGTTTGGTGGCTGGGGGCTGTGATAGCCCAGTGGGTAAGGGTAAATACAGTATCATGTGCCCTACTTACAACTCCAACCTGAAGGTGCAGCCTGGACAAACGTACAGACGTCTCAATGAGGAAAAATCATGGCACAACTTGCTGCGGCTCAAACCTTCCTCAGGATTGTCTCTTCCACAAGTGACTTCTCACTTACAATTCATAAGAGACGACGGCCCTGGGTGAGACTCCCATGCTGGAGTGGAACTCTCGTGTGAGTGTTGAAGTGTACCTACACTATACTACACTTATTCTGGTCATTCATTGCTTTTTTTATCACACCGTCACCTTTTCAAGGCTTCCTATTTACTGTTATAGAGCAGCTTATTCCACATTTAGGCCCCTTCTTCCCACCGGTCCTGAGAGATGGAACAGAGACCCTGCTCAACGGCCGCCAGGAGAAAGCCAAGTGCTGGAGATGTTCCGGCCCTTTAATAGTTAACTGGAAAGAGTGAGCTAATTGGCCCCATGGGTCAGCAATCTCCCAGCATGCACCAGCATGACATCAGCCCATGAAGCCTCCCTTTGTTCCAGGCCATGGCTATTAACCCCACAGAAGCAAGCACAGAGGCAGTGGGAGTGAATGTTTATTGGTGTGTTAGTGACAATGTACAGCGTTACACACACTCCACATTGAAAGGCTCTCATGAGATATTCTAGTGAACAGCAAGGCACTAGCACATATAGTACATACCCCACAGACTGGCACATGTGCACTTACAACAGGTCACTATATGGAGCGCAGTGGCACTGGGACATGTCTTCTCTCTGCTCATGTGGCACTTTGTAGGGGCTCCTCTATTGCACTTTGCTAAAGGAATCCTACAACGCACGGCATGTTGCAATCCCCATGTCGTGTGTGTGTATATGTATGTGTGTGTATGTAAATGTATGTATGTGTATGTGTGATGTGTATGTATGTGTGTGTATGTATGTGTGTGTATGTATGTGTGTATGTATGTGTGGTCCCCGGCCCAGTCAAGCTGCAGCTCTTGCACGTTACCTAGTGAACTGCACTAATCTCTCTCTATTTCATTTATTCCCAGGGGAACCCTTCATCCTAACAGGGAAGCCCCGCCTCCCGCTCTTCCTAATAAGCAGCACCCCGGAGACCTGGGGAGGGGGCAGCAGTTACATTGGAGCATGTGAATAATGAGATAAGGATTAGAAATACAATCCTGGTGCAGAGGAAACCAGATCTTCCCTGGGTGATGATGGGTGGGGTTGTTTATCATGGGGACAGTGCACAAACGGCCCATATTATTTCCTATGTTTTTACAGGGTGCCCATTAAACAAGCAGGGACTGAGGGCAGTGCAGAAAGGTGACCCCCAACTTTACACAAACTTTGTAGTGGGGGACAGTGACACTTATTATGCAATTAACTGTAATATCAGTTTGTCACTTGGAACTGACTGCATTTTTCAACTTATTTTTATTCTTTTTCATGTATCTGTATTTCACTCACCCAGCCCCCTGCACTTGCATAGGTGCTTACATTGAACCCTTTTTGGACCAACGGCATTGTATCAGGCACTCTAGGGGGCAATTAGATAGACATAGAGAAGTGAATAAAGCATGGACCTCTTCTACTTTATATTCACCATCACAAATGGTTGCTCATCAGCTCACAAAGAAAAGGCAGAGGAAAACATAATCTTTTACTGGAGAATCAATGCTCATCTCCTGGGTAATAAACCTAAAACCCACTGGCTCTTGATTGGAAAATGAAGGGCTTGCGCATGGTACAGACCCTAGAGTGGAAAAGAAAGAGCACAGCAATGACTAAGCCAAACACAATACACTTTGTGCATCAAGCAAAAAGAAAAGCCAGAGCTTAGCCATGCAGCACAGAATAAAGCTTGACCACAGAAACTAGCACTACGTGGCATGACTACAGAATAGCCACGGGGCACAGAGAGAATAAAGGTAAGTCATAAAGAACAGAGAGAATAAAGGTAAGTCATAAAGGACAGAGGGAATAAATGTAAGTCATAAAGGACTGGGAATAAAGGGAAGTCATAAAGGACAGAGAGAATAAAGGTAAGTCATAAAGGACAGAGGGAATAAATGTAAATCATAAAGGACTGGGAATAAAGATTAGCTACAGAACAAGGTTAAGCTGGCCATACAGGCACTACTATTGTGTACACTTTGTGTGTGGGCTCTTAATAATTGCCCCTACAATTTTGATACCATGTCAATCAGTCATTTAGTCGATCGGACAGGTTCGATATATATAACAATAATATCTTTGCATGAATGACCACCACTACTATTTCTAGGACATAATAAATGGCCAGAACAACATCATCTCTATTTCTCTTAGTTTAATCTTACAATATAAATCTGAATGTTAGTTTTAGATCGTTGTATTAAAACATACAATCGATATCCGAACGTTCACCGTGCGACAAAATCTGCACGTGTATGGCCAGCTTTGAGATGACCAGTGTGGAGGAAAAAAAGTTTGCAGAGCAATGAGAAAGGAAATATAGGCCTGGAGATGAACAAAGCCATTAAAAAAACAATGGAGCATATCATTGCAAGCTCAGTCACGGAGCACCAAGAAGCGAGTTCGGTCACGGAGCACCAAGAACCGAGCTCGGTCACGGAGCACCAAGAAGCGAACTCGGTCATGGAACACCAAGAGGTGAGCTCAGTCATGGAGCACCAAGAAGCGAGCTCGGTCATGGAACACCAAGAGGTGAGCTCAGTCATGGAGCACCAAGAAGCGAGCTCGGTCATGGAGCATCAAGAAGTGAGCTCGGTCATGAGGCACCAAGAGGCAAGCTCAGTCATAGAGCACCAAGAGGTGAGCTCAGTCATGGAGCACCAAGAGGCAAGCTCGGTCATGGAGCATCAAGAAGTGAGCTCGGTCATGAGGCACCAAGAGGCGAGCTCAGTCATAGAGCACCAAGAGGCAAGCTCAGTCATGGAGCACCAAGAGGCAAGCTCGGTCATGGAGCATCAAGAAGTGAGCTCGGTCATGAGGCACCAAGAGGCGAGCTCAGTCATGGAGCACCAAGAGGTGAGCTCGGTCATGGAGCATCAAGAAGTGAGCTCGGTCATGGAGCATCAAGAAGTGAGCTCGGTCATGAGGCACCAAGAGGCGAGCTCAGTCATGAGGCACCAAGAGGCGAGCTCAGTCACGGAGCACCTACAAGCGAGCTTGGTCATGGAGAACCTAGAAGCGAGCATAGTAGAAAACAAGAATATTCATTCATGGAGCAAAAAGTGTGCAAAGCTTAGTCATTGAACAAAAAAGCACAAACAGACCTAGAGCAGAAATAAAAAAGACAATGTGAAAGTGAGCAGACAGCCAGGACAGGTGCACACAATGAAGTCACAGAGTGCAATGAAAACAAAGCACAGTTTTCTCCTTTGTCAAAAGGAATATTTGTGGGAGTAGAGGATCCTTCATCCACATTGCAGAGCACTGGTAATGCCACATCTAGAAAATGCTGCCAGCTTTGCTCTAAGATGGGATATTATTGAATTGAGTACAGACAAGAGTAGTAGGTAAATATTGTTTTTGGAGTAGAATACATATATTAATTGCGGAGTTTCTGGCACCTGATGCATTTTTGATAGGGGCATTTAAGTGTGACCCATATCTTACTACTTCAGAATAGCAATACTCAGCATCACTATAGATAAATAAGCCAGAGGCTGCTGGGAGTTTTTCTCCCCTAAAACCATTAGTTACTAGAATACAGTTCTATTGCATAATAATGTTGCTTTTGGGGAGTATAATTGTATAATGTATATTACGCAGGCAAGAGAAAATATTGCACATATAAACACGGCTTGACTGGGAGCTGAAAGGCAAACAGAGCTAATGGGAACTAGGTAAGCCTGTGAAACCATGTATTCCCTGTATGAACACTGCCACAGCCTCACCGTGTCCAAGGGCTGCTAAGGACTTCATGGGAATACAGTGCTTAGAATGAGGGGCTACACATTATTGCTATGGGCGACTGAGAAATGGAGGAATATTACGTTTGCAATATGGAGATGCAGCTTATGAACTGTAAAGTATCCACGGATTAGTGTCCCATATAATATACATATGAGCTGGTCCAAGGCAGAAAGGAGCACAAGCACATAGAATGCTGTGTAATATACAGGCTCGATGAGTACCAATCCCACCCTGTACAACAGTGAGAAGCAGATCCGTTTGGTATTGACTTCCAGCAGCCCCAGCAATGTGCTCTCTAGGAAGCCACACAGCGCGCCTAACATGTGCAGGGCTAATAAGGATCAATATGGACTTCTAGAAGGGGTTGAGAAGGCCAGTGTGTGGTAAACATGCAATTGAATATAGTCCTGAATAGGAATACATACGTAGAGATTAGTAAATATTTAGGGTTAGAATGTCCTGCTTGTTATTGTAAGAGCCAACTGCCTATAAAAAAGTGTCATCTAGCACTAATACGAGGTGTACACCATCTGCAATGGGCCAACCTCCAGTCGTGGAAAGGTGCCCTGGTCACTGGTGGGGTTATATAAGGAAACACAAAATGGACCTTTTCTGCCGCACTGGCTTCAGCCCTTCCAGCCCACTCTCTATGTGATACACCCAAACGGTCCCAAGAAGAGCCCTTTAGTACTCGCTCAGGCAATGCCACTTGGCTGTTGGCTTCCTTGGCTTCTCACAGACCTCCCGCCAGTGTTCCACTCCGCTGACGGTAACACTGTGAGCGCCTAAAATCACCCGGCCGATCACCTGATTCTTAATGGTGCGGTCAAAGTCGATGACAAGGAACTCAATGCTGATGTCTGGAAGCAGATCAGCGGGGATGTCATAGATAAAGGACTCGTTAAAGACGGGATTCATCGTACACTTCTTAACATGCGTCTTCTTCTTGGCAATGCGCTTCCTGCTGTAGTACACATTCACCTTGACGTACGGGTCTGTAAGGGAACAAGAGAGACTCCCAAATTAAACTATTCAGCATTTTCTATCAGGGAAATGGTAAATCGTAATAAAGACATCCATGTGGCAGAAATTATAGCAACAAAGCCATGGCAATGGAGGGAAAGGCAATTTTTCACCATCAGCAAAGAAAGGGGTTCTGTACTGTAAGGGCAGTCAGGTTATGGGATTCCCTACCAAGAGAGGGGAATGAGTGATTCATTGGTGGGGAGGAAAGGAGATCTCACCATCAGCATAGGAAGGGGTTCTTTACTGTAAGGACAGTCAGGTTATGGGATTCCCTACCAAGAGAGGGGAATGAGTGATTCATTGGTGGGGAGGAAAGGAGATCTCACCATCAGCATAGGAAGGGGTCTTGAGTGATTCACTGTTGGGATTCAATGAAGGCCAAAACACAGGAGCCCTTGTGGCACGAGGTGCAGGGTGTAGAACTAGTAGGTGCAAAGCAGCCCAAACACCAATTTTTGATTTTTATTAAGTGCAAAAAACACAAGCGGGCGAGTTTGTGTAGAAGTTGATAGGAGTTACACGAGCAAAATTCAACCTGTGAGATTTCGAGATGTCACAGAGAATTATCAGTGGAATGGGATTGCGCTGCTGTTGACTCGTTTCTCCATGTTTCAATACAATTGACTTCTCAAGATTTGCGTTTTCAACTAAATAATCTCATATTCAAAACATTCAAGTTTTTATGAGTTTTTTTAATCTGCTCCTGGGGGGGAGAATTCAGGTCACATGACAGATGTGTGAGTTTGATTTATGGGGGGCCAGAGAAATAGCTGCTACCTGAGAGGCCGGTGATGTCCATTCTGGGCAAGTGTTTGGCTTTCAGCACCACCACGGTCATTCTCTGGGCCACCGGATGGTAAGAGAGGGACACCTGCAGCTCCCCCCGACTCAGGCATTTCTGTGGGGGGACAAGAGATACCAGTAGTTACAATTCTTATTGCCCTTTATTTTATATACTCCAATCTGTCTCAGCAGGATTAGAACATACACAGTGTTGTAAAGCAGGATTATGAACTTACACAGCGCTGTACAGCAGCAGTGAGAACATACACAGCGTTGTAAAGCAGGAGTAAGAACATACACAGCGCTCTACAGCAGCAGTGAGAACATACACAACGCTGTACAAGAGGAGTAAGTACATACACCGCGTTGTACAGCAGGAGTGAGAACATACACAGAGTTGTACAGCAGCAGTGAGAACATACACAACGCTGTACAGCAGGTGTAAGAACATACACCGCGTTGTACAACAGGAGTGAGAACATACACAGTGTTGTACAGCAGCAGTGAGAACATACACAGCGCTGTACAGCAGGAGTAAGAACATACACAGCGCTGTACAGCAGGAGTAAGAACATACACATCGCTGTACAGCAGGAGTAAGTACATACACAGCGTTGTACAGCAGGAGTAAGCACATATACAGAGCTGTACAGCAGGAGTAAGAACACACAGCTGTACTTCAGGAGTAAGTACACACAGCGTTGTACAGTAGGAGTAAGAACATACACAGGGTTGTACAGCAGGAGTTAGAACATATACAGACCTGTGCAGCAGGAATAAGTACACACAGAGCTGTACAGCAGGAGTTAGAACATACAAGGTGCTACACAACAGATCTCTGCACATACTCTTTGCTGTAGAAATACATAGAAACAAGTACACGACTGGCCAAACATCCCAGTGTTTTTGTATTTCCCCTGGGCGTCACTCAAGGAGCTTATTATTATTATTATTATCTCCTCCTCGAATTAGCTGTTCCTCGGCACTTACAGGCAGAAGTGGCACCAAATAAAAGCAGATGGTTTTAAAAGTCCTAATATCTGCCTGGAAAATATTATCTGGTTAGAGCTACTTCTATGAAGCAATGGATGGGCCCTGGAGAACCTTGAGGTACATCAGCGCAATGGTCTCCAGATTAACTTCCTGCCATTTATTTATCTTTCAGCGGGATCAGATATTTACCAATCCCGGGAGACACACAAACACCGGGAAAATACTCTATTTCAGGGAGACAAAGACACACCAGGAAAATATCCAATTCTGGGAGAAAAAGACACACCAGAAAAACAAACAATTCCAGGGAGAAACAACACACCAGGAAAATAACCAATTCCAGGGAGAAAAAGACATGCCAGGAACATACCCAAGAGAGACAGACACACCAGGAAAATACCCAATTCCAGGGAGAAAAAGACACACCAGGAAAATACCCAATTCCAGGGAGAAAAAGACACACCAGGAAAATACCCAATTCCAGGGAGAAAAAGACACACCAGGAAAATAACCAATTCCAGGGAGAAAAAGACACACCAGGAAAATACCCAATTCCAGGGAGAAAAAGACACACCAGGAAAATAACCAATTCCAGGGAGAAAAAGACACACCAGGAAAATAACCAATTCCAGGGAGAAAAAGACACACCAGGAAAATAACCAATTCCAGGGAGAAAAAGACACACCAGGAAAATACCCAATTCCAGGGAGAAAAAGACACACCAGGAAAATACCCAATTCCAGGGAGAAAAAGACACACCAGGAAAATAACCAATTCCAGGGAGAAAAAGACACACCAGGAAAATAACCAATTCCAGGGAGAAAAAGACACACCAGGAAAATACCCAATTCCAGGGAGAAAAAGACACACCAGGAAAATACCCAATTCCAGGGAGAAAAAGACACACCAGGAAAATAACCAATTCCAGGGAGAAAAAGACACACCAGGAAAATAACCAATTCCAGGGAGAAAAAGACACACCAGGAAAATAACCAATTCCAGGGAGAAAAAGACACACCAGGAAAATACCCAATTCCAGGGAGAAAAAGACACACCAGGAAAATACCCAATTCCAGGGAGAAAAAGACATGCCAGGAAAATAACCAATTCCAATGAGACAGAGAAACTCAAGGAAAATAGCCAATTCCAATTCTAGAGAGACAGACACAGCAGGGAAATATGTGTTTTGTTATTAAACAGGGCAGACAAGTGAAAGTGTTAGGTACTTGTGAGGCAATTACAGATAATCCCCCTTTATAATGTTCTCCTACATTTCTCTAAGCCAAAAACAGTCACAAAAAGGGTGCCGGATGTATCAGTGCAAGAAGGGAGTATCAGACAGTGAGATTGTAATGAATTTTCATGACACTTTTAACACTAAATATTGGGATATTCACTTTATCCTCAGAGTCTAACACTGGAGCAGCCACAGTTTTCTCATAAAATAAAATATTATTTATCAATGACTCAAACCTGATCCTCCAAAAACTCCAAGAATGTTGCTTCCTTTTCCTCATCTGTGATTTTAGATCTGTTTTCTTCTATTTGGGAATTGATTCCTACTGTGTGTTTCTAGCTCTGTACTGTCCCTTTTGGGTTGGTACCTGGTCCCTTGCCTGATTCTAGTTCTGGTCTGTTTGGGTTGGTACCTGGTCCCTTGTTTGATTCAAGTTCTACTTGGGTTTGTATCTGATCCTTTGATTCTAGTTCTGGTCTGTTTGGGTTGGTACCTGGTCCCTTGTCTGATTCTAGTTCTGGTCTGTTTGGGTTGGTACCTGGTCCCTTGTCTGATTCTAGTTCTGGTCTGTTTGGGTTGGTACCTGGTCCCTTGTCTGATTCTAGTTCTGGTCTGTTTGGGTTGGTACCTGGTCTTTTGTCTGATTCAAGTTCTGCTCTGTTTGGGTTTGTATCTGATCCTTTGATTCTAGTTCTGGTCTGTTTGGCTTTGTATCTGGTCCATTATTTGAGCTGGGCTAGTTGTGGTACCTACCTGAAAGTTTCTCTTGATGACATCTCTGGTAATTTGTACTTTGCCAGTGCTGGGGTCCACCCCTGCAAGAGGAACCAAAACCTCCCCAATGACATCATCGCGAGAAAAGCGATCAAAGCTCAGAACCAGAAAGTGAAGTACCAGGTCCTGGAGCTGACTGTATGGGATGCCATAAAAAGTGAAGGTCTCATCAAACACTGGGTCAAGGGTCTTGCGAAGGACCCGGGTCTTGACGCGATGCTTCTTGTCTGGCAGTATGGTCATCTTAATGAATGGGTCAGAGCACTGAGATTGCTCATCCATAACAGGGAGACCATGAGCCTCTTGGATGGTGACCACCAGGGCTTTCTTGGGAAAATTATAATCCACAGAGAGACTGAGAGAGCCAAGGGTAGCATCGGCTTCTGGAGATGATGGGGATGAAGATTTGCTGCCGCTGGAAGTCAGGCTCTGCCCTGGGCTGAATTCAACACCATAATGTTGGTGAATTGGCAGCTGGTCTGTGCAGGTGGCAGTGACCAGCCCATTCAGACCCTTCTCAGACCTCACCAAACCAGCCTCTCCATGGTCACCCACCAGGTTATTCTGGGCAGCATCGCTCTCGGAAGGGGGTTTGTCTCGCTGGATGCTGACGCTTTTCTTTTTGTTGCTCAGTGACTCGGGATAGATACTGATGCCCTTGAGCATATGTATGAACTTGTATGGAGGGTTCTTCAGTTTCTTCTGTGCCTGGTGATGGCAACAAGTCCAGATGAAGACCGTCACTGAGACGGACACCACCAGAACAGCAGCTCCGACAAATCCCGCTGCTACTGGAGATATATCTGTGAAATGGAGAAGGTATCAGCATGGAGGGAAACTGGGCACTTACATGAATCTGGCATGGAGCTGTGCCACAAGCTGCTGTCTATTGCAAAGGCACCGGCTTCTAGGTTTGTCAGAATGGCCGGAATACGAAGAATGGGTTAGGGAGCAGCAGGAATACGGAGAATGGGTTAGTAAACGGGTTAGGGAGCAGCAGGAATACGGAGAATGGGTTAGTAAACGGGTTAGGGAGCAGCAGGAATACGGAGAATGGATTAGTAAACGGGTTAGGGGGCAGCAGGAATATGGAGAATGGGTTAGTAAACGGGTTGGGCAGCATCAGGAATACGGAGAATGGGTTAGTAAACGGGTTAGGGGGCAGCAGGAATATGGAGAATGGGTTAGTAAACGGGTTGGGCAGCATCAGGAATACGGAGAATGGGTTAGTAAAAATGTGACAGTACTGAAAGTGATATGCGGCTACACAGTATGTGAAGTGACAGCAGTAAATGAGACACAGAGAAGCCCACTATAGACAATGAGACAGAAAACATGTGACAAGGGTCCAGGGCAGGTGCCCTTCCTTTACTGATGGTTATATCTCTGCTCCTGTGTTTGGAGGGGATGGAGGTGCCAAATAAGTGGAGTTAGGGTCAGACACAAGCTCAGAGCCAATCACATGAAGTCTCTCAGTAGAGCCAATCACATGTAATGTCTGAGAGTTTATTCAGTGTCAGTTACTGTAGGACGTGATGTTACTCTGGTACCTGTTACTCTACATATACAGTCTGTGTGGGACGACTGATACTCTACTAACTGCCCCCACTGCTCTATCTATTGTGTATATATATATATATATATGTCACTGACTGATACCCCCCCTCTCATTACCCACAATGTACTGACTGTCCCCCCCATTATCTCTCATTACCCACAATGTACTGACTGCCCCCCATTATCTCTCATTACTCACAATGTACTGACTGTCCCCCCCCATTATCTCTCATTACTCACAATGTACTGACTGCCCCCCCATTATCTCTCATTACCCACAATGTACTGACTGCCCCCCATTATCTCTCATTACTCACAATGTACTGACTGTCCCCCCCCATTATCTCTCATTACTCACAATGTACTGACTGTCCCCCCATTATCTCTCATTACTCACAATGTACTGACTGTCTCCCCCCCCATTATCTCTCATTACTCACAATGTACTGACTGTCCCCCCCCCATTATCTCTCATTACTCACAATGTACTGACTGTCCCCCCCATTATCTCTCATTACTCACAATGTACTGACTGTCCCCCCCATTATCTCTCATTACTCACAATGTACTGACTGTCCCCCCCCATTATCTCTCATTACTCACAATGTACTGACTGTCCCCCCCATTATCTCTCATTACTCACAATGTACTGACTGTCCCCCCCATTATCTCTCATTACTCACAATGTACTGACTGCCCCCCATTATCTCTCATTACTCACAATGTACTGACTGTCCCCCCCATTATCTCTCATTACTCACAATGTACTGACTGTCCCCCCCCATTATCTCTCATTACTCACAATGTACTGACTGTCCCCCCCCCATTATCTCTCATTACTCACAATGTACTGACTGTCCCCCCCATCATCTCTCATTACTCACAATGTACTGACTGTCCCCCCCATTATCTCTCATTACTCACAATGTACTGACTGTCCCCCCCCCATTATCTCTCATTACTCACAATGTACTGACTGTCCCCCCCATTATCTCTCATTACTCACAATGTACTGACTGCCCCCCATTATCTCTCATTACTCACAATGTACTGACTGTCCCCCCCATTATCTCTCATTACTCACAATGTACTGACTGTCCCCCCCCATTATCTCTCATTACTCACAATGTACTGACTGTCCCCCCCCCATTATCTCTCATTACTCAAAATGTACTGACTGTCCCCCCCCCATTATCTCTCATTACTCACAATGTACTGACTGTCCCCCCCATTATCTCTCATTACTCACAATGTACTGACTGTCCCCCCCATTATCTCTCATTACTCACAATGTACTGACTGTCCCCCCCATTATCTCTCATTACTCACAATGTACTGACTGTCCCCCCCATTATCTCTCATTACTCACAATGTACTGACTGTCCCCCCCCATTATCTCTCATTAATCACAATGTACTGACTGTCCCCCCCATTATCTCTCATTACTCACAATGTACTGACTGTCCCCCCCCATTATCTCTCATTACTCACAATATACTGACTGCCCCCCCATTATCTCTCATTACTCACAATGTACTGACTGTCCCCCCCATTATCTCTCATTACTCACAATGTACTGACTGTCCCCCCCCCCATTATCTCTCATTACTCACAATGTACTGACTGTCCCCCCCATTATCTCTCATTACTCACAATGTACTGACTGTCCCCCCCATTATCTCTCATTACTCACAATGTACTGACTGTCCCCCCCATTATCTCTCATTACTCACAATGTACTGACTGTCCCCCCCATTATCTCTCATTACTCACAATGTACTGACTGTCCCCCCCCATTATCTCTCATTAATCACAATGTACTGACTGTCCCCCCCCATTATCTCTCATTAATCACAATGTACTGACTGTCCCCCCCCATTATCTCTCATTACTCACAATGTACTGACTGTCCCCCCCATTATCTCTCATTACTCACAATATACTGACTGCCCCCCCATTATCTCTCATTACTCACAATGTACTGACTGTCCCCCCCATTATCTCTCATTACTCACAATGTACTGACTGTCCCCCCCCATTATCTCTCATTACTCACAATGTACTGACTGTCCCCCCCCATTATCTCTCATTACTCACAATGTACTGACTGTCCCCCCCCCATTATCTCTCATTACTCACAATGTACTGACTGTCCCCCCCATTATCTCTCATTACTCACAATGTACTGACTGTCCCCCCCATTATCTCTCATTACTCACAATGTACTGACTGTCCCCCCCATTATCTCTCATTACTCACAATGTACTGACTGTCCCCCCCATTATCTCTCATTACTCACAATGTACTGACTGTCCCCCCCCCATTATCTCTCATTACTCACAATGTACTGACTGTCCCCCCCATTATCTCTCATTAATCACAATGTACTGACTGTCCCCCCCCCATTATCTCTCATTACTCACAATGTACTGACTGTCCCCCCCATTATCTCTCATTAATCACAATGTACTGACTGTCCCCCCCATTATCTCTCATTACTCACAATGTACTGACTGTCCCCCCCCATTATCTCTCATTACTCACAATATACTTACTGCCCCCCCATTATCTCTCATTACTCACAATGTACTGACTGTCCCCCCCATTATCTCTCATTACTCACAATGTACTGACTGTCCCCCCCATTATCTCTCATTACTCACAATGTACTGACTGTCCCCCCCATTATCTCTCATTACTCACAATGTACTGACTGTCCCCCCCATTATCTCTCATTACTCACAATGTACTGACTGTCCCCCCCATTATCTCTCATTAATCACAATGTACTGACTGTCCCCCCCATTATCTCTCATTACTCACAATGTACTGACTGTCCCCCCCCCCATTATCTCTCATTACTCACAATGTACTGACTGTCCCCCCCATTATCTCTCATTACTCACAATGTACTGACTGTCCCCCCCATTATCTCTCATTACTCACAATGTACTGACTGTCCCCCCCCATTATCTCTCATTACTCACAATGTACTGACTGTCCCCCCCATTATCTCTCATTAATCACAATGTACTGACTGTCCCCCCCCATTATCTCTCATTACTCACAATGTACTGACTGTCCCCCCCATTATCTCTCATTAATCACAATGTACTGACTGTCCCCCCCATTATCTCTCATTACTCACAATGTACTGACTGTCCCCCCCCATTATCTCTCATTACTCACAATATACTTACTGCCCCCCCATTATCTCTCATTACTCACAATGTACTGACTGTCCCCCCCATTATCTCTCATTACTCACAATGTACTGACTGTCCCCCCCATTATCTCTCATTACTCACAATGTACTGACTGTCCCCCCCATTATCTCTCATTACTCACAATGTACTGACTGTCCCCCCCATTATCTCTCATTAATCACAATGTACTGACTGTCCCCCCCATTATCTCTCATTACTCACAATGTACTGACTGTCCCCCCCCATTATCTCTCATTACTCACAATGTACTGACTGTCCCCCCATTATCTCTCATTACTCACAATGTACTGACTGTCCCCCCCATTATCTCTCATTACTCACAATGTACTGACTGTCCCCCCCCCATTATCTCTCATTACTCACAATGTACTGACTGTCCCCCCATTATCTCTCATTACTCACAATGTACTGACTGTCCCCCCCATTATCTCTCATTACTCACAATGTACTGACTGTCCCCCCCTCCATTATCTCTCATTACTCACAATGTACTGACTGTCCCCCCCATTATCTCTCATTACTCACAATGTACTGACTGTCCCCCCCATTATCTCTCATTACTCACAATGTAATGACTGTCCCCCCCATTATCTCTCATTACCCACAATGTACTGACTGCCCCCCCCATTATCTCTCATTACTCACAATGTACTGACTGTCCCCCCCTCCATTATCTCTCATTACTCACAATGTACTGACTGTCCCCCCCTCCATTATCTCTCATTACTCACAATGTACTGACTGTCCCCCCCATTATCTCTCATTACTCACAATGTACTGACTGTCCCCCCCATTATCTCTCATTACTCACAATGTACTGACTGTCCCCCCCCATTATCTCTCATTACTCACAATGTACTGACTGTCCCCCCCATTATCTCTCATTACTCACAATGTACTGACTGTCCCCCCCCCATTATCTCTCATTACTCACAATGTACTGACTGTCCCCCCCCATTATCTCTCATTACTCACAATGTACTGACTGTCCCCCCCATTATCTCTCATTACTCACAATGTACTGACTGTCCCCCCCCATTATCTCTCATTACTCACAATGTACTGACTGTCCCCCCCCATTATCTCTCATTAATCACAATGTAATGACTGTCCCCCCCCATTATCTCTCATTACTCACAATGTACTGACTGTCCCCCCCCATTATCTCTCATTAATCACAATGTAATGACTGTCCCCCCCCATTATCTCTCATTACTCACAATGTACTGACTGTCCCCCCCATTATCTCTCATTACTCACAATGTACTGACTGTCCCCCCCCATTATCTCTCATTACTCACAATGTACTGACTGTCCCCCCCCCCATTATCTCTCATTAATCACAATGTAATGACTGTCCCCCCCCATTATCTCTCATTAATCACAATGTAATGACTGTCCCCCCCCATTATCTCTCATTACTCACAATGTACTGACTGTCCCCCCCCATTATCTCTCATTACTCACAATGTACTGACTGTCCCCCCCATTATCTCTCATTACTCACAATGTACTGACTGTCCCCCCCCATTATCTCTCATTACTCACAATGTACTGACTGTCCCCCCCATTATCTCTCATTAATCACAATGTAATGACTGTCCCCCCCCATTATCTCTCATTACTCACAATGTACTGACTGTCCCCCCCCCATTATCTCTCATTAATCACAATGTAATGACTGTCCCCCCCCATTATCTCTCATTACTCACAATGTACTGACTGTCCCCCCCATTATCTCTCATTACTCACAATGTACTGACTGTCCCCCCCATTATCTCTCATTACTCACAATGTACTGACTGTCCCCCCCCATTATCTCTCATTAATCACAATGTAATGACTGCCCCCCCCATTATCTCTCATTAATCACAATGTAATGACTGTCCCCCCCCATTATCTCTCATTACTCACAATGTACTGACTGTCCCCCCCCATTATCTCTCATTACTCACAATGTACTGACTGTCCCCCCCATTATCTCTCATTACTCACAATGTACTGACTGTCCCCCCCATTATCTCTCATTACTCACAATGTACTGACTGTCCCCCCCATTATCTCTCATTACTCACAATGTACTGACTGTCCCCCCCCATTATCTCTCATTAATCACAATGTAATGACTGTCCCCCCCCATTATCTCTCATTACTCACAATGTACTGACTGTCCCCCCCATTATCTCTCATTACTCACAATGTACTGACTGTCCCCCCCCATTATCTCTCATTAATCACAATGTACTGACTGTCCCCCCCATTATCTCTCATTACTCACAATGTACTGACTGTCCCCCCCCCATTATCTCTCATTACTCACAATGTACTGACTGTCCCCCCCCATTATCTCTCATTACTCACAATGTACTGACTGTCCCCCCCCATTATCTCTCATTAATCACAATGTACTGACTGTCCCCCCCCATTATCTCTCATTACTCACAATGTACTGACTGTCCCCCCCCATTATCTCTCATTACTCACAATGTACTGACTGTCCCCCCCCATTATCTCTCATTAATCACAATGTACTGACTGTCCCCCCCCATTATCTCTCATTACTCACAATGTACTGACTGTCCCCCCCCCATTATCTCTCATTACTCACAATGTACTGACTGTCCCCCCCCATTATCTCTCATTAATCACAATGTACTGACTGTCCCCCCCCATTATCTCTCATTACTCACAATGTACTGACTGTCCCCCCCATTATCTCTCATTACTCACAATGTACTGACTGTCCCCCCCCCATTATCTCTCATTAATCACAATGTACTGACTGTCCCCCCCCATTATCTCTCATTAATCACAATGTACTGACTGTCCCCCCCCATTATCTCTCATTAATCACAATGTACTGACTGTCCCCCCCATTATCTCTCATTACTCACAATGTACTGACTGTCCCCCCCCCATTATCTCTCATTAATCACAATGTACTGACTGTCCCCCCCCATTATCTCTCATTAATCACAATGTACTGACTGTCCCCCCCCATTATCTCTCATTACTCACAATGTACTGACTGTCCCCCCCATTATCTCTCATTACTCACAATATACTGACTGCCCCCCCCATTATCTCTCATTACTCACAATGTACTGACTGTCCCCCCATTATCTCTCATTACTCACAATGTACTGACTGTCCCCCCCATTATCTCTCATTACTCACAATGTACTGACTGTCCCCCCCCATTATCTCTCATTACTCACAATGTACTGACTGTCCCCCCCCCATTATCTCTCATTACTCACAATGTACTGACTGTCCCCCCCATTATCTCTCATTACTCACAATGTACTGACTGTCCCCCCCATTATCTCTCATTACTCACAATGTACTGACTGTCCCCCCCATTATCTCTCATTACTCACAATGTACTGACTGTCCCCCCCATTATCTCTCATTACTCACAATGTACTGACTGTCCCCCCCCCATTATCTCTCATTACTCACAATGTACTGACTGTCCCCCCCATTATCTCTCATTAATCACAATGTACTGACTGTCCCCCCCCCATTATCTCTCATTACTCACAATGTACTGACTGTCCCCCCCATTATCTCTCATTAATCACAATGTACTGACTGTCCCCCCCATTATCTCTCATTACTCACAATGTACTGACTGTCCCCCCCCATTATCTCTCATTACTCACAATATACTTACTGCCCCCCCATTATCTCTCATTACTCACAATGTACTGACTGTCCCCCCCATTATCTCTCATTACTCACAATGTACTGACTGTCCCCCCCCATTATCTCTCATTACTCACAATGTACTGACTGTCCCCCCCATTATCTCTCATTACTCACAATGTACTGACTGTCCCCCCCATTATCTCTCATTACTCACAATGTACTGACTGTCCCCCCCATTATCTCTCATTAATCACAATGTACTGACTGTCCCCCCCATTATCTCTCATTACTCACAATGTACTGACTGTCCCCCCCCCCCCATTATCTCTCATTACTCACAATGTACTGACTGTCCCCCCCATTATCTCTCATTACTCACAATGTACTGACTGTCCCCCCCATTATCTCTCATTACTCACAATGTACTGACTGTCCCCCCCCATTATCTCTCATTACTCACAATGTACTGACTGTCCCCCCCATTATCTCTCATTAATCACAATGTACTGACTGTCCCCCCCCATTATCTCTCATTACTCACAATGTACTGACTGTCCCCCCCATTATCTCTCATTACTCACAATGTACTGACTGTCCCCCCCATTATCTCTCATTACTCACAATGTACTGACTGTCCCCCCCCATTATCTCTCATTACTCACAATGTACTGACTGTCCCCCCATTATCTCTCATTAATCACAATGTACTGACTGTCCCCCCCATTATCTCTCATTACTCACAATGTACTGACTGTCCCCCCCCATTATCTCTCATTACCCATAATCCTCAGTCTCCTCAGTGACAGTAAGTGGGGGCGACTCTATTACCCACAATGCTGCAGGAGCAGAGCCGGGGGTCGAGCAGTGAAACACAATTAGATCTCCCCACTATCATCCCTCGTTACCCACAATGCACTGACCGAAGCTCGAGGTGATTCCGCTCATCTCCGCCATGTTTGTCGCTTTCAGTCGGGCGCAGCTTCTGGTCCTGATGTGAGTCCTTGCCACGCCCACCGCTCCTGCTCGCTGGGAGGGGCAAGGATTCTGGGTGGGGACGTGCGTTTCATTAGGTTCACACATGACACAGCAGAGGAAAGGGAACAAAGTCCCTCCCACCATGAACTGCACGTTCCAGATGACGCATTGACGCCGACGTGCAGCTACAGACTGCGGTATCCATGATGTTTGTGGGAAGCTGTTTGGCGCGCGGTAGCTATATGTCTGAGACACATCGTCCTGGAGACGGAACCTTCTGATTGGCTCGTCTGCACCTACCGGTGGGATGTCTCGTGCTGGTAATTCTTATTATCTCTTGTGCGGGGGAAGGGACGATACTGGATTTGGTCTCTTCACTACACCCATGTCTTAATGTCTTCCCTCACTGACTATTCCCTAAATATTATCCCCTCACTCACCCCAGCGCTTCCCTCTCTGTCCCGTTGTCCCTTCCTCTGTCCCTCACTGAATACTGTCCCTTCCTCTGTCCCTCACTGAATACTGTCCCTTCCTCTGTCCCTCACTGAATACTGTCCCTTCCTCTGTCCCTCACTGACTACTGTCCCTTCCTCTGTCCCTCACTGACTACTGTCCCTTCCTCTGTCCCTCACTGAATACTGTCCCTTCCTCTGTCCCTCACTGACTACTGTCCCTTCCTCTGTCCCTCACTGAATACTGTCCCTTCCTCTGTCCCTCACTGAATACTGTCCCTTCCTCTGTCCCTCACTGACTACTGTCCCTTCCTCTGTCCCTCACTGAATACTGTCCCTTCCTCTGTCCCCTCACTGACTACTGTCCCTTCCTCTGTCCCTCACTGACTACTGTCCCTTCCTCTGTCCCTCACTGAATACTGTCCCTTCCTCTGTCCCTCACTGAATACTGTCCCTTCCTCTGTCCCTCACTGACTACTGTCCCTTCCTCTGTCCCTCACTGACTACTGTCCCTTCCTCTGTCCCTCACTGAATACTGTCCCTTCCTCTGTCCCTCACTGACTACTGTCCCTTCCTCTGTCCCTCACTGAATACTGTCCCTTCCTCTGTCCCTCACTGAATACTGTCCCTTCCTCTGTCCCTCACTGACTACTGTCCCTTCCTCTGTCCCTCACTGAATACTGTCCCTTCCTCTGTCCCCTCACTGACTACTGTCCCTTCCTCTGTCCCTCACTGAATACTGTCCCTTCCTCTGTCCCCTCACTGACTACTGTCCCTTCCTCTGTCCCTCACTGACTACTGTCCCTTCCTCTGTCCCTCACTGACTACTGTCCCTTCCTCTGTCCCTCACTGACTACTGTCCCTTCCTCTGTCCCTCACTGACTACTGTCCCTTCCTCTGTCCCTCACTGACTACTGTCCCTTCCTCTGTCCCTCACTGAATACTGTCCCTTCCTCTGTCCCTCACTGACTACTGTCCCTTCCTCTGTCCCCTCACTGACTACTGTCCCTTCCTCTGTCCCTCACTGACTACTGTCCCTTCCTCTGTCCCTCACTGAATACTGTCCCTTCCTCTGTCCCTCACTGACTACTGTCCCTTCCTCTGTCCCTCACTGACTACTGTCCCTTCCTCTGTCCCTCACTGACTACTGTCCCTTCCTCTGTCCCTCACTGACTACTGTCCCTTCCTCTGTCCCTCACTGACTACTGTCCCTTCCTCTGTCCCTCACTGACTACTGTCCCTTCCTCTGTCCCTCACTGAATACTGTCCCTTCCTCTGTCCCTCACTGACTACTGTCCCTTCCTCTGTCCCTCACTGACTACTGTCCCTTCCTCTGTCCCTCACTGAATACTGTCCCTTCCTCTGTCCCTCACTGACTACTGGCCCTTCCTCTGTCCCTCACTGACTACTGTCCCTTCCTCTGTCCCTCACTGAATACTGTCCCTTCCTCTGTCCCTCACTGACTACTGGCCCTTCCTCTGTCCCTCACTGAATACTGTCCCTTCCTCTGTCCCTCACTGAATACTGTCCCTTCCTCTGTCCCTCACTGACTACTGTCCCTTCCTCTGTCCCTCACTGACTACTGTCCCTTCCTCTGTCCCTCACTGACTACTGTCCCTTCCTCTGTCCCTCACTGAATACTGTCCCTTCCTCTGTCCCTCACTGACTACTGTCCCTTCCTCTGTCCCTCACTGACTACTGTCCCTTCCTCTGTCCCTCACTGACTACTGTCCCTTCTCTGTCCCCTCACTGACTACTGTCCCTTCCTCTGTCCCTCACTGACTACTGTCCCTTCCTCTGTCCCTCACTGACTACTGGCCCTTCCTCTGTCCCTCACTGACTACTGGCCCTTCCTCTGTCCCTCACTGAATACTGTCCCTTCCTCTGTCCCTCACTGACTACTGGCCCTTCCTCTGTCCCTCACTGAATACTGTCCCTTCCTCTGTCCCTCACTGAATACTGTCCCTTCCTCTGTCCCTCACTGACTACTGGCCCTTCCTCTGTCCCTCACTGACTACTGTCCCTTCCTCTGTCCCTCACTGAATACTGTCCCTTCCTCTGTCCCTCACTGACTACTGGCCCTTCCTCTGTCCCTCACTGAATACTGTCCCTTCCTCTGTCCCTCACTGAATACTGTCCCTTCCTCTGTCCCTCACTGACTACTGGCCCTTCCTCTGTCCCTCACTGACTACTGGCCCTTCCTCTGTCCCTCACTGACTACTGTCCCTTCCTCTGTCCCTCACTGAATACTGTCA
>CM076688.1:0-34038 GCA_038501925.1 Xenopus petersii | reverse complement strand
TGGACTGTTCCTGCTGAATTGTGCTTAGTACAGGGAATACCTATGTGCCATAGTTTTATGGGATCTCTCTGTACAGACTATGAGCAAACTTAGGGGACTGTTCCTGCTGAATTGTGCTTAGTACAGGGAATACCTATGTGCCATAGTTTTATGGGATCTCTCTGTACAGACTATGAGCAAACTTAGGGGCTGTCCTGCTGAATTGTGCTTAGTACAGGGAATACCTATGTGCCATAGTTTTATGGGATCTCTCTGTACAGACTATGAGCAAACTTAGGGACTGTTCCTGCTGAATTGTGCTTAGTACAGGGAATACCTATGTGCCATAGTTTTATGGGATCTCTCTGTACAGACTATGAGCAAACTTAGGGGACTGTTCCTGCTGAATTGTGCTTAGTACAGGGAATACCTATGTACCATAGTTTTATGGGATCTCTCTGTACAGACTATGAGCAAACTTAGGGACTGTTCCTGCTGAATTGTGCTTAGTACAGGGAATACCTATGTGCCATAGTTTTATGGGATCTCTCTGTACAGACTATGAGCAAACTTAGGGACTGTTCCTGCTGAATTGTGCTTAGTACAGGGAATACCTATGTGCCATAGTTTTATGGGATCTCTCTGTACAGACTATGAGCAAACTTAGGGACTGTTCCTGCTGAATTGTGCTTAGTACAGGGAATACCTATGTACCATAGTTTTATGGGATCTCTCTGTACAGACTATGAGCAAACTTAGGGGACTGTTCCTGCTGAATTGTGCTTAGTACAGGGAATACCTATGTGCCATAGTTTTATGGATCTCTCTGTACAGACTATGAGCAAACTTAGGGGCTGTTCCTGCTGAATTGTGCTTAGTACAGGGAATACCTATGTACCATAGTTTTATGGGATCTCTCTGTACAGACTATGAGCAAACTTAGGGACTGTTCCTGCTGAATTGTGCTTAGTACAGGGGAATACCTATGTACCATAGTTTTATGGGATCTCTCTGTACAGACTATGAGCAAACTTAGGGACTGTTCCTGCTGAATTGTGCTTAGTACAGGGAATACCTATGTACCATAGTTTTATGGGATCTCTCTGTACAGACTATGAGCAAACTTAGGGGACTGTTCCTGCTGAATTGTGCTTAGTACAGGGGAATACCTATGTACCATAGTTTTATGGGATCTCTCTGTACAGACTATGAGCAAACTTAGGGACTGTTCCTGCTGAATTGTGCTTAGTACAGGGGAATACCTATGCTGTATAGTTTTATGGGATCTCTCTGTACAGACTATGAGCGTAGTCGAGGTAACAAGCTAGGTCAGAATAGCAAATATATAGTAACAGAATATGAAAGAATGGTCAAGGTACAGAGAGAGGTCAGGACAGGCAACATATAGGACTTGGTAAAGATCAGGCAGGGTCAAACAACTCAGAAGTAAACGGAAATCACACCCAGGAACTACGAATAGACCTTTACGTTGAGCAAGGAAACGTGAGCCAAGAGCCCTTTACATTTTCAAGTTTCACGACTACCGATGATGCGTCAGCATTTTCTGGATATAGCCGAGCATAACGGAGTGGCGCTAACCCAGAAGAAGAGGCGCATTCAAGAAGAAAGGGCTGAATAGAGCGGATGCCGCGGGCGTCCCCGTCGCACCCCCACTACACCACCAGAGTGAGTCGTCACATTACCTTCTCTAGAGGGGACCACTGGACCCATACGCTTATCAGGAAACCTGGCATGAAACTATGGTTTAAGGTGGTCCTCATGAACATCAGAGGCTAGGAGCCATAGTCCTTCCAATGAACCAAGTACTGCAGTTTGCCCCTGGAAAAATGAGAGTCTACCAACCTTTGTACCAGGTACTGACCTTCAACAGAAACTGGAGGAGAAAACAGTCGGACATTTCTGGCTTTAACAGAGAGTCGTGAGAAGAATTTGAAATGTTCAGTTCAGGAGGCAAATCTAATGTGACCGTACCAGGACTGATCATATCAGACAGAAAAAGGACCAATGAATTTAGGTCCTAATTTGATCGAAGAGATTTTCAATGGAATATTTCTAGATGACAACCAAACCATGTCCCCAAGCTGATACCCAGGAACCTTCTTATGATGCTCTTTTCTGAGCAGCCACTGCAGAGGCCAAGGAATTCCAAACCTTTTGCCAAATCTCAAAGGTGATTGACCAAAGAACTTACTGCGGGCACATCAGAAGACTGATCTGAGAAAGAAAAGGCTCTAGGATTATAGCCCAAAAAAAATGGAGATTCTCCAGTGGAAGAACGAGGAGCATTATTAAAAGCAGTCAGCCCACAGAAGAAAATGTGCCCAAAGTGATTGATCAGTGGAAATAGAACACCGGAGATATTGTTCAAATGACTGATTCTGTGGATGATATGCCGACGTGAAAGACAAATCAGTCCCTATAAGAAAGCAAAAATTCCGCAAAATTTACACACAAACTGAACCCCTCTATCTGAAACATTATTTACAGGGGCCCCATGAAAGTTAAATATATTGGATAGGAAGAGTTCAGCAAGCAATTTGGCAGAGGGGAGGACGGGAACAGCAATGAAATGGGACATTTTATTAAAACGGTCAACTCAAATTACAATATTCCCTCTAGAGAGAGGTAAGTCCACAATAAGATTCATGGATATGTGGGTCCATGACTTTTCAGGAACTGGGAGTAACAGCCCCTGAGTTAATGACCTGGAAGGTTTTGACCATTGACAAACCAGCCATGAATCAATATAACTACCTACTCCCTGCTTCAAAGTTGGCCACAAAGTGTGCGAGACAGAAGTGAACAGGTTTTTGTGTGGCCGGATGTCCGGCTACCTTCGAGTTCAATCAGAACAGCCTCACAAAGGACTTCTGGAACAAATAATTTGCCCGGAGGAATATGGGCAGGAGCATTACCCTGGGCCTTAGACAATGAGGAAAACACATCAGCAGCCGCCAAAATCACTTCCTCACCCACAATAGAGTCTGGTTGATTCTGCTTTGGGATTGGAGACAAAACTTCTAGACAGGGCATCCGCTTTTATGTTCTTTTCCCCAGGCCTGTTTGTAATACAATTAAAATGGGTAAATAAAGCCCATCTTGCTTGTCTGGGGTTTGGGCGTTTAGTGGATTGAATATACAACAGGTTTTTATGATCCAGGAAGACCGTGAGTACATCTTTAACACCCTCTAGAACATGTCTCCATTCCTCAAAGGCCCATTTGATGGCCAGCAATTCCCTGTTACCAATTTAGTAGTTCACCTCAGCAGCAGAGAATTTGTTTTAGAAAAGAACGTACAAGGATGAACCTTATTGGTAAGACAAAACCAAAATGACTGGCGTTTGGGGACACTCAATAACATAAAATGAAATTTGTTCGGAATGATTATCAAGAGCGAGAGTGTGATATCTTTGGACTTGGATGACACAACCCCACACCAAAGGGTACTTCCATCGATGGCCACTAACTGGAGAGGAACTCCGTACAATACTCTTCAACCCGCAGCTTGCCTTAGCTTATGTATTGCGGTATCGGCAGAAGCGGCACGGTCGGGGTCATCGTAAAGAATGGCCATTGCCTTACAAAAGGCTTCTAGAGAGAGAGACGGCAGGATCACTGGGGATCCCCTGTAATAAAGTCCCAACAAAATTCACCTTTGACTGCTCTGTAGGGAAGGAGTAGGGTAAAAAAAACTGAAGTGGAGCTTACAAGCCTCCTGGAAAACAAAAACCAACTTCAGTCTCCACCGAATCTTTCAGGGAACGGGAGTTTGTGCTTTACCATACTTGTTAAAGATCAGGCAGGGTCAAACGGAAATGACACCCAGGAACTACGAATAGACCTTTACGTTGGGCAAGAAACAGTGAGCAAGGAACCCTTTAAATTTTCAAATTTCGTGCCAACTGATGATGTCACAGTCGGCACTTTCCGGATATATCCGAGCCGCGCAAACCTGAAATAAGAGGCGAATTCAAGAAAACACAGAAGAGAGCGGATGTAGCAGGCGCCCCCATCACACCACCACTAGACCACCAGGGTGAGATGTCATGTATATATTGTGATAGGAGGGGCGTCTCTATTTAACCAATGGGATAGCAGGGATGTGGGGGTGGTGGCCTTGTGACACATGGGGTGTCTATAGATAATACAGGTTTTATTCTAATGTCTGAAAATGCAGCTTTTTTGCATGCAAATCTCTGGGGGCCTTATAAGAGAACTAACCACCCCCAGTAACAACAGCCCCCTTTAACTGCCATCCATCTCCCCCCCACACTGTGTATTAGACAGAAAGGTGCCCCTGAACAAAAAAAAACCTGAGCCTGTTGGTAACCAGTCTCTGCCGACATGAAGCCTGTGGGAGCGGATTCCTGACTAGGTCCCATTGCTGGTGCTCCCGCAGCCTTCGTGTTGGTAAACAGACTGGATGCTAATGGGCAGAAGATGGCACTGGGGAACTCTGCCCATAGAAAAGCAAAGAAACAGCCTCCTCGCACCATGGAGCGATGTTAATAAAGCTGCGGGCGCACTATACAGATGGAGCCATGTTAATAAAGCTGCGGCGCACTATACAGATGGAGCCATGTTAATAAAGCTGCGGGTGCACTATACAGATGGAGCCATGTTAATAAAGCTGCGGCGCACTATACAGATGGAGCCATGTTAATAAAGCTGCGGGTGCACTATACAGATGGAGCCATGTTAATAAAGCTGCGGGTGCACTATACAGATGGAGCCATGTTAATAAAGCTGCGGGCGCACTATACAGATGGAGCCATGTTAATAAAGCTGCGGCGCACTATACAGATGGAGCCATGTTAATAAAGCTGCGGGCGCACTATACAGATGGAGCCATGTTAATAAAGCTGCGGCGCACTATACAGATGGAGCCATGTTAATAAAGCTGCGGGTGCACTATACAGATGGAGCCATGTTAATAAAGCTGCGGCGCACTATACAGATGGAGCCATGTTAATAAAGCTGCGGGTGCACTATACAGATGGAGCCATGTTAATAAAGCTGTGGCGCACTATACAGATGGAGCCATGTTAATAAAGCTGCGGCGCACTATACAGATGGAGCCATGTTAATAAAGCTGTGGCGCACTATACAGATGGAGCCATGTTAATATATCTGCCAGCACACTATACAGATGGAGTCATGTTAATAAAGCTGCGGCGCACTATACAGATGGAGCCATGTTAATAAAGCTGCGGGTGCACTATACAGATGGAGCCATGTTAATAAAGCTGCGGGCGCACTATACAGATGGAGCCATGTTAATAAAGCTGCGGCGCACTATACAGATGGAGCCATGTTAATAAAGCTGTGGCGCACTATACAGATGGAGCCATGTTAATATATCTGCCAGCACACTATACAGATGGAGTCATGTTAATAAAGCTGCGGGTGCACTATACAGATGGAGCCATGTTAATAAATCTGCCAGCACACTATAAAGATGGAGCCATGTTAATAAAGCTGCGGGCGAGTTATACAGATGGAGCCATTACTTGCTACAGTACCTGGTCCAGAGAACGACCTTCTCTCCGCTGGAGCTGACTTTGATGTTCTTGGCGCACATGGTTGAGGTTTGCTCCTCGAGGTCGGGAGGACTTTTCTTGCAGATGTTCACACTTAGCGGGTCGGGATAAGGAACGGAGGCGGAGCTTTCGGTTGAGACTGTGCTCCCCTCACTGGCACTGGGTAGTGCAGGGTTCAGCCCCAGGGAGGGTGCAATGTTATTGGGCAGTTTATTGGGGGCCTGATCAGGGTCCTTCATGCACAGAGATCTGCGGCTGCTCCTCAGAGGAGCGGAGGTGCGGGGAGAGTCTCTGGTACAAAGTCTGGCCTTGCCAAGGGAAGTGTCTGGTGCTGAGCAGCCTCGCTGAGTGGGGGCACGAGTTTTGTTACTATCTGCCCCGATGACATCACTGCTGCCCCTCCGGCCTACAGGTGGCTCTGCACAAAGTCTGTCCTCCATGTCCCTCGGTGGGAGAGCGCCCTCGCCAGGAGCTGAGAGACAACAGTACTTAGTGTTGGACTCCCATGATACACTGACTAGGTCACTGGGGGTAAGTGACACATTTCCATGGTAACACTCACCCACTTCCTTCATACTGGATCCCTGCCGCAGAGATTGGGGCGGCCCACCTACTGTCGCCTCAGGGGGGACTCTGGTGCGTTGGGCACGGCTTTCACACACCTGAACGTGGAAGACAATGAGTGGGGTTGATAGGGCAGAGCACTGGGAACAACAATTGCCCTTGGTGCAGTTTAATAGCCCCACAACAGGAAAGTGAGTCTGACCTTAGAGTTGCACTGGCTGCACAGCCTCCTCTTGCTCCGCTTCATCCGCTGCTCTGCACTGCTGTCCTGGCACAAACACGGGCACTCCTTCCCGCCACCCTCCCGCCACTCCACTTCCTAAACACACACAAGCCTGTTAGTCGCTCCGCACCACCAACCCCCCCCCCCCCCCAATCAACCAGAAATCACTCACTTTGTCTTGGTGCACATCCTTCTTTCTCTTGCCCCGGGGCACAGCCTTGCCCTGCTCTTCCGTTTCTGGTAGAATCACCTCTTCATACCCATCCAACTGTGGAACAGGGTGCACTGTCAGTTACCCCTCTGACCCTCACCTTATCCTACAGGACAGACTCCCCGAAGCAACCTGCTGGAAGCCAGATTTATCCACAACCTCCTATAGGCCCTGCCCGGCACAAACCTTATAGTCTTTCTCTTCTGTCCAGCTCATGACCTCAATCTCCCCGAGGTGACTCTCCGGCGGCCTCAGCTGATCAAAGAACAGAGAGAATTCATCCTGGAGATGATTGTGGCCCCTCAGCAACTGCCACATCTGCTCCTTTAGCTACAGAGAGACATCGGTCAGTCAGGGGCGGCACAGAAACACAGGGAGGAGAAATGGGTACGGGCAGAGAAAGAGAAGCTCTGCTTACCCAACAAATACACCCGTCTACCTACCCCAGGAGGGGGTTATTTCCTGTGGGAACAGGGGGAACCTGGGCTATTTCCTGTAGGGACGGGGGGTACCTGGGCTATTTCATGTAGGGATGGGGGGTACCTGGGCTATTTCATGTAGGGACGGGGGTACCTGGGCTATTTCATGTAGGGATGGGGGGTACCTGGGCTATTTCCTGTAGGGACAGGGGGTACCTGGGCTATTTCATAGGGACGGGGGTACCTGGGCTATTTCCTGTAGGGATGGGGGGTACCTGGGCTATTTCCTGTAGGGATGGGGGGTACCTGGGCTATTTCATGTAGAGACGGGGGTACCTGGGCTATTTCCTGTAGGGACGGGGGTACCTGGGCTATTTCCTGTAGGGACGGGGGGTACCTGGGCTATTTCCTGTAGGGACAGGGGTACCTGGGCTATTTCCTGTAGGGACGGGGGTACCTGGGCTATTTCCTGTAGGGACGGGGGGTACCTGGGCTATTTCCTGTAGGGACGGGGGGTACCTGGGCTATTTCCTGTAGGGACGGGGGGGTACCTGGGCTATTTCCTGTAGGGACGGGGGGTACCTGGGCTATTTCCTGTAGGGACGGGGGTACCTGGGCTATTTCCTGTAGGGACGGGGGGGGTACCTGGGCTATTTCCTGTAGGGGGCACTCAGCACAACTTTGAAGCAGTCTGATAATCTTCTGATGCTGCAGAGAATTTTCCATGAAACAGATTTCCAGTTGGCGGAGGAACTTGCGGCTCTTGTCGAATGCTTGCTGCTCCTCGAACTAAGGAAAGAATGGGGGGGTCAGAGGCTAAGTGATTGGATTGGTCGCTGTAGGGTAGACCCTGGGGTAATGGGAACATAGAGGAACAGCAGGTTTTGTTTCCAGTATATTCCTGAGAGCAGTACAAAGCATAGCGTTCCTATTCCCCACACTGGATGGCCCACCTGCTGCACTATGGACTGGGTTACATGATTCTATATGATGTGAGGAAACTTCTCATCTCTCTGATTGAGCCAACTATTGGGCCAATCTCAGCAGCCTCTTGTCCTCTCTAGCGGTCTGACTGGACTCTCCAGCTGTCTCGCCGGCCTCCCCAGCTGTCTCGCCGGCCTCTCCAGCTGTCTCACCGGCCTCTCCAACCCTCCCAGCTGTCTCACTGGCCTCCCCAGCTGTCTCCACTTACAGAGAACATTGTACAGAGAGAGTTGACTCACCAAGCCGCACTCCAGGGCTTCTTCAGGGAGAAGGAAAGCAGCAAAATCCCTGACGAGCTGTGGCCAGTCCCTGAGGAGCGCTCGGAGCCTCTCGTACAGAGCCACGGCCGTCCTCTCTTGCCTCGTCTCAAAGCGGTAAATGAGCTGCAGGAACTCCTCGTACTTCCCCGGCACCAACTGTAGCGCCTCCCGCACCTGCACCCAAACACACGGCCAATGAGCCTCGTCACTCACTATTGGCTGAATCTCAAACCAACCAAATAGACACACCCACAAAGATCAGAGCTGTTGGTTGATGCTAAGCCCCTCCCCCAAACTTACCCTGTTGAGATACGACTGGGCAAACGCCATGTCCTTCTGCTCCCTGAGCGGATCCTTGGCCAGAATGTTCTCATCATAAAGCAGCGGCAATTTGGAGGCATCTTTGCTGGTTCGAGCTTGTCCCCTTCGGACCCTGTGAGACCCGGGGGCCCTTGTGCCACCTCTGCCCCTCTTACCTGAAAAGAGAAATATAAATGATGGGGACATGTGCCCTTGTGCAGCAGCAAGTCCCAGGAGAGGCTGTCGCAGGGGTTGCACTAGGACCCAGGAGGGGCTGTCACAGGAGTTGCACTAGGACCCAGGAGGCAGCACACTGGTCATTGGGCCCGTCACTAGTACCAGTAGGGGCCCGGGCATCACACTCACCTGCAGGAACTGCACTCGTTGGCACAGGAGTCGCTAATGGGGGGCACAAGGGACTCTGGGCATTTTCTGTGCCCCCTTCAGTCACTTCAACTGTCATTTCTTCCTCAATACCTTCTTCCTCCTCCTCTGAGTCTTCCTCCGAGATCTCCTCTGAGTCTTCCTCCTGACTCAGTTGCCTCTCTGATGCCAGCCACGTCAGCTTCTCCATGGTCTCCTGAGAGACAACCAGTGTTACAGCAGCAAACTGCCTCCAATCCATATATATATTCTATTACCCCTGTACCTACAGCTCAAGTACCTTTACCAACTGCCACTCTGTACCTACAGCTTTAATCCCCAAACCAACTGCCACCCCAGTAACTACAGCTCAAGTCCCTTTACCAACTGCCACCCCAGTAACTACATTTTGAGCCGTTGTAGCAACTGCCACTTCAGTACTTACAGCTTTAATCCCTGAAGCATCTGCCACCCTGTACCTACAGCTCAAGTCCCTTTGCCAACTGCCACCCAGTACCTGCAGCTTTACCCCTGTACCCTAAATTGGTAAACAGGCAAGAGCACACAGGAGGGGGTGGGGGTAACAGAGACAGTGAGAGGCAGACTGCCCAAAATGGCCTCACCTGTAACTCAGGCACAGACAGAACAGACTCCCCAGAGGCTGATGAAATTTCTTCTTCTTCCTCATCCTGCGTCAGATCACCAGAGTCTTCCTCATCACCATCGTCGTTGCCACTTTTAGGGGGCCCGGAAGATGTGTGCGGTGTCCCGGCCGGGCTGCTCATGTCCGTGTCTCCATTACTGGATGAGGAAGTATTTTTAGGAGAGTCTGGAGAGTGGGGATTTTGGGTGTCATTGCCCCCATCCTCTTCGGCCTCCTGCTGAGGTGCAAGTGAAGTTCTGAATCTATTCCCATCCTGCTCTTCTTCACCCACAGTGGGGCCCCTGTACCTCTGACCTGCAGAGAACCCTGAAGGCTCCGGGGCTCCAGATCCTTTCCCTACAGTCCCATACCCCTCCTCTGGGGGCCCAACCTGCTGCTCACACAGTCCAGAACCATTTTCACAAGTCTCAGCCCCCCGTTGTTGCTCAGTTTCTAGGGGGTCACACTCAGAAGCGGGGAACACTGGAACTTCTCTTAGATAAAAAGGGCAGTTTTTCTTGTCGGGGGGCTTTTTGTGTGGGCAACAAGAAGAGACTTCCTTCTCTTTTATATCATTTTCTGCTGAAGTCCCTTCTTCCCCACAGTCTCCCTGCCCCCCGGGGCCCAGGCTCCCCTCCCCCTTTATAGTAATGGAGACACAGTCCCACTCATGATCTTGTCCTTGCACTGCCCCCCGTATTGTGTGGACATGGCCCCCGGCAAGGCTTTCGGGCTCAGTGGGGTGGGTCGGGTTGAGGGGGGAGGGGACGATGGTCTGGCTCAGAGGGATTGTTGGGGGGTTAAGCAGTAACGTGGTGATTGGAAGTCCTGTGCTGCTGCTCATTGGCTGGATCACACCACATGGAGCCCCAAGACTCAGCAGCTTTATAGTGGTACTGGGTACGGCAAAAATAACAGGGGTGGAATGAACAAGGGGGGCAGAGTTAATGGCAGGGCTCTGGACTGCACCCCTTCTTTTGGACATGTCACCCAGGAGTCTCCCAGCTCTTTGGGTCAACATTGCAGGTTGCAGCACTTTGGCCGGGGCAATAGGAATGGGGGCAACAGATGTAGGGTTTATAGCACGGGGTCTGGGAGCACAGAGAGAGGGGGGCCGTACTTCTTGGGATTTACACCCCGCTGGCACATTGTGGCGTATTCCCAGAACTCCCTGCACAGCAGGCGCCACCATACCGGGCACCTTATTGTATAAACCAATAGGGAACGGGTCTTGGCCTGAGACTTTGGTCACCGTTTTGGGAAGGGAGTTTGTGCTGCTGCTATTGGGCCGGATGAGAAGGGGCTTTAGAATGGAGGGTCTCTTCTGTCGCCAAGTTCTGTGCAGAAAGCGCGGAGGGAGGGGCTTCAGGTTAAGCTGCAGGCCTGGAGGTATCATTAGGGGGAACTTCTGCACCTCCTTTTTGTACTTCCCAAACTCTTCCTCGATGCTGCTCAGGTTAGCCTGTCCGGAGAGAATAACAGATGATACCAAACCATGGAACCCACCAGCCTGTGTATTACACAGGAATGATCAGCTTACAATCCAATATTGCCCTATCCCCCAAGCTGTGCGGACTCACTTTATCACCGCCTGACTAATGGTGCCTACTCACTAGATGGACTTCTACAAGACCATGTAACCTTTATCTCTGCTGGCCACAATACCTAGCAACAAGCCACAGCACCTAGCAACAAGCCACAATGAGCCTAAATAAGCTGCTGGATAGTAGGGATGCACCGAATACAGGATTCGATTCGGCCTTTTTCAGCAGGATTCGGCCGAATTCTTCTGCCCAGCCCAACTGAATCCTAATTCGCATATGCAAATTAGGGACGGGGAGGAAAATAATGTGACTTTTTGTCACAAAACAGGGAAGTAAAAATTAGGATTCAGGGGTTCGGCCAAATCCAAAATAGATGATTCGGTGCACCCCTACTGGATAGGGACCCACGGGCCTCTCTGTTAAAGTCACCTTTTAAGGAACCATTTACTATAAAGTTGTTGCATGTGTGTGTGTGAAACAGGTCAAAAAACCCTTAAACCCACAGACCCCCCAAGACTATACCCCCCCCCCCCCCAAGTCTAGATTACCTTGAGCCAAAATGGCAGCCGGTGTTTCTCCCTCTCCACCGGGGCTTTGGCATCCCGCCATTGGATATCATCACACAATTTGAACATTACTGGCAGCAGCTTAGTCCTCTTGTAGAACTGTCAGATAGAAAGCACTGGCATGTGAGTGAGGAGGTACATGAGACTGGCACCAGAGAATGAGATGGGGCATGACACATGATTGGCACAGGGAAGGCAAATAAGCTGCACTTGGCACAGCACTGGCAAACCTCTGCCCACAATGCACCCCACGGTGCCCTGCTACTCACCTTAATGATATTACCTGAACTCACCTTAATGATATTATCTGCACTCACCTTAATAAAATTACCTGAACTCTCCTTAATGATATTATCTGCACTCACCTTAATAAAATTACCTGAACTCTCCTTAATGATATTACCTGCACTCTCCTTAATGATATTACCTGCACTCACCTTAATGATATTATCTGCACTCACCTTAATGATATTATCTGCACTCACCTTAATAAAATTACCTGAACTCTCCTTAATGATATTATCTGCACTCACCTTAATAAAATTACCTGAACTCTCCTTAATGATATTACCTGCACTCTCCTTAATGATATTACCTGCACTCACCTTAATGATATTATCTGCACTCACCTTAATGATATTATCTGCACTCACCTTAATAAAATTACCTGAACTCTCCTTAATGATATTACCTGCACTCTCCTTAATGATATTATCTGCACTCACCTTAATGATATTATCTGCACTCACCTTAATAAAATTACCTGAACTCTCCTTAATGATATTACCTGCACTCACCTTAATGATATTATCTGCACTCACCTTAATGATATTATCTGCACTCACCTTAATGATATTACCTGCACTCACCTTAATGATATTATCTGCACTCACCTTAATGATATTATCTGCACTCACCTTAATGATATTATCTGCACTCACCTTAATGATATTATCTGCACTCACCTTAATGATATTATCTGCACTCTCCTTAATGATATTACCTGAACTCTCCTTAATGATATTACCTGCACTCACCTTAATGATATTATCTGCACTCACCTTAATGATATTATCCGCAGTCTTCTTCATAGTCAGGTTCTTTATGCGCACAGTCAGCTGCTGGGCACTCTTGGCCGTCACTAGGTACTTGCTGATCAGGGGCTTATAATAGTCTGTCCCCTCAAAATGCTTCAGGCCCAAAGCCAACAAACTAAAGGATAAATGGTAGACACCAGTAGGATGGGTGGGAAGGGAAGACAATGGCCAATGCCAGTCACACACACACCCCCCCAGCCCCATGGCACATCACACCACAACTAACTAGAAATACAATAAAAGGAAGGTCTGGAACCTACTTGTCCTCAGCCTTTGTGAAGTACACTCTGTCCCGAGGTCCTTTCTCCTTCAGGGCACAGATGGGCAGCAGCTCCGGGTACATAAAGAGGGGACGGGTAGCCATGATCCATGCCACGTGCTTGGGTAGGCTGGTAACCTCACTGGCTGTAAGGAAAATGGAGCAGAGTAAGAGATGGTACAAACACACACACACAAGGGAAAGTTGTGCTCACCACTAATTTTTAAAACCATTAGACGCAATGAGGCTGTGACCACAAAATACATATAGACAAATACAAGAGTCCTCTGCACTCAACCCATTATCAATATATTTAAGACAGAGACATTTTGTGCTACTGCTACTGAAAATGCCTTACCCTTTAAACAAAACAGGGATTGTTTGTCCATATATTGCAATATATTTAAGATGAACAACTACGTCACACTCATCCCATATCTGGCCAGTCCTACTCTCAATTTTCATCTGATTCATTAAGAATTCTATGGTTTCATTATACATTTTATAAAAGGGACTAAGTTTTACCTGCAACTTACTTGCTGCTTTCAAAGTAAAACTCGCAAACTTGGCTGCCCTTTTATTAGACACCAGTGGGATCACCTGACTATAGCTGGGAAGGGTGCTCTGCCCAACAGGGGAAGCAAGTTGGCACATACCATTCTTTTTCAGGGGCTCGGGTGGGCCCCCCTCTTCAGGGACCTGCTGGTGAAAGTCATGGAGCAGCTGCAGAGCCTGGTTAAGGTTCCAGGTTTGGAAGGTGCTCTGGAACTGTGGGTTAGTCATGCGACGGTGCATCGTAGACCTCTCTGCAAAACTGGAAAGTTCCATCTGCAAGGAGAGGGTCAGCCAATGAGAGACAAAAAGCATCATCCAATCACAAAGCAAAAAGTTTTGAGCTACTGCCTCTGTTGCAGACAATAACGAGTACCTTTTCTGGTAATTTATAGCTGAACAGGACACAAAGTCTCTTTCCTAACCCTAAACTACTGCCAGTGATGAACAGAATACTAATATTAATATACTAATGATCACATGTCTCTGAGCTTCCCTCATATGTATACAAGTATCATTCCTGTCTATTTGATGCTGTCACTGGTAAATATGATACAAAATATCTATTGGATTGTTGAACGGAATACTAACATTAAAGGGGAACTCCACACAAACATAACTTAAGCTTTTTGAAAAGTAAACATAATTTAAAGCAACTTTACAATATACATCAATTTAAAAATATATGGACTTTTCATGATTTGTAATGGTTTCTGACAGTTCCCTAAGCCCAGCCCCCTGCTCTCCTGCTGATCTGTCTGACTACTTTGCTGAGCTGACTGACTACTGTTACTTTGTATCAACAGCCATCTGTCCTCAGCCTGAATCCTCCAAACCCCACAATTCCCTGCACATGTGATTTCAATAAGGAAAGGAACGTCCCAGTGCAATGCATTGTGGGTTATGTAAATCCTGCATGCTGTCTGTAAGCTGTGGAGTAGTGGTTACAATGTGTAACATCAGTCCCTCCTTCCCTGCCAGGATTTCAAATAAGGCAGAAAGAGAAGAACCGTTACAGCTGGATTTCAGCATAGAAAATGCCATGTATTCCTACTTTTTGAAGAAACAGGGGTTTCTGTGTTATACTGGATAGAGAACTGGCTAAAAGATAGACTACAAAGAGTGGTGGTAAATGGAACATTTTCTAATTGGACCAGTGTTGTTAGTGGAGTACCGCAGGGCTCTGTACTAGGTCCCTTGCTTTTCAACTTGTTTATTAATGACCTGGAGGTGGCCATTGAAAGTACTGTTTCTATTTGTGCAGATGAGACTAAATTGTGCAGAACTATAGGTTCCATGCAGGATGCTGCCACTTTGCACAGTGATTTGTCTAAACTGGAAAACTGGGCAGCAAACTGGAAAATGAGCTTCAATGTTGATAAATGCAGGTTATGCACTTTGGCAAAAATAATATAAATGCAAGTTATACACTAAATGGCAGTGTGTTGGGAGTTTCCTTAAATGAAAAGGATCTTGGGGTCTTTGTAGATAACAAGTTGTCTAATTCTGGGCAGTGTCATTCTGTGGCTACTAAAGCAAATAAAGTTCTTGTATAAAAAAGGGCATTAACTCAAGGGATGAAACATAATTGTGTCTCTTTATAGGTCCCTGGTGAGGCCTCATCTGGAGTATGGGGGCAGTTTTGGACTCCAGTCCTTAAGAGGGATATAAATGAGCTGGAGAGAGTGCAGAGACTAAGTGCAACTAAACTGGTTAGAGGGAGGGAAGAGTTAAATTATGAGGGGAGACTGACAAGGTTGGGGTTGTTTTCTCTGGGGGAAAAAAGGCGCTTGTGAGGGGACATGATTAGACTTTACAAGTACATTAGAGGACATTATAGACAAATAGCAGGGGACCTTTTTACCCATAAAGAGAATCACGTACCAGAGGCCTCCCCTTCAGACTAGAGGAAAAGAAGTTTCATTTAAAGGAACAGAGTAGGGGGTTCGTCACAGTGAGGACAGTGAGGTTGGGGAATGCACTGCCGGGTGATGATTCAGTTAATGACTATAAGAGGGACTTGGATGATTTCTTGGACAGACATAATACAAAGGCTATTGTGATACTAAACTCTATAGTTAGTATAGATATGGGGATATATCATTTATGTGACAGTAGGGAGGGGTGTGTGTATGGGGCTGGGTTTTCATTTGGAGGGGTTGGACTTGATGGACTTTGTCTTTTTTCAACCCAATTTAACTATGTAACTATGTGGCCTCTTTATCAAATTTTGGTTTGGAAGCTGGAGTTCCCCTTTAATATATAATACAGTAAATTTACCGGGCGTATTTACCAGGTAAGGAAATGTCCTTATATTGGATTGATCAGTATACAAATGATCACGTGTCTGAGCTTCCCTGCATATAAATATACACTATATACACATAATAAATATATTAGCACTGTGGCAGACAGCACGGGATCTCTAGTGTGCCAGATTGGCAGTCAGATGGGCACAAGCCTCCTTACCAGAAACATGTGAGAGAGCTCCGCTGGTTGGCTCAGCTGCTGGTTGTGGCAGGTCAGAAGGTTCATCTGGGTCAGAAGCTGGACGTGCTGGACAAAAGAATGGAAAAGAGGGAATGGAACGGAGGGGCTGAAACAACAGGGAATTGTGGGGCGACACTGCTGGAGGGAGATGTGGGATGGATTTCAGTGTAACTCTGCTGGGGGTGGGGCACAGAGGGAAAGACTGATGGTTAATGCTGCTGGAGGCAATGATGGGGCAATACTACCCAAAAGCCAGAAGGGGTGCCCCCATATCCAATGAACACAGGGGGAGCCGAGTGTAGGGACCTGTATTTATAGGGTTACAGGCTCCTATGGCAGATGCTTATTGGGTAATGACAAGAGGCTCCTGGGTAGTTTGGCCAATCAGTGCTGGGTTAGGAATAGAGCTACGGTTGCCATCCGGCCAGTATTGTACAAAACAGCAGCCAAGGGCAGTATTACAAATGTAATGGCAGTGCAAGGGTCTATAGCAACTAGTATCTTACTACAGGTAATTATTTCACTACTCATCCGAGCAGCTTCTTCAGTTCAACTGACTGGTGTGAAAGAGTTTATATGCCGAGCACGTCCCACACCAGTCAGTTCAACCTGAAGAAACTGCTCAGATGTGAAATGTCTTCAATGATTACTCAGCAAGTCCAGTTGTTTTAGATTTACTTATATCAGAAATACCACCACCTGGATAAATAAAAATGTTCACTCATATAGCAACTAGTCCCCCGCAGCCCACCTCTGATCTGATTCCAGTCTACATTCCCTCTAACCCGCCGCTTTCTGCACATTAAGTGATGGCCCCGCCCCAATTGCACCACAAACCCAGCCCTCAACATCATGGACACACCCCCTCCAAATCACACCCCCTGCTTGGCTGGAAAAGAATGTTAAAAAAGCCAAAAACCTTTGGGGCTGGTGAGTACCAGGCATAGACACATCACACACACACACACACACTTACCTGATGCATTTGCTGCTGCAATCTCTGCCTCTGTGACACATCAAGGAACATGACTGGAGAAGCCTTGGCAGGGGGAGGAGCTTTGGGTTCCTCTGGGGCGGGTGTAGACTCTTCTGTTCCCTGGGGTTGTGGCTTCATGAGAGATTTCCTCAGCCTCAGATACTCGAGCTGTGCCTTGACTGTGCGGTGCTGCTCATTGAGTAGGTTGGCAAGAGGCTCTTCAAATCTGTACGTATAGAAGACACACTTTTCATGGGTGGCACTGAATAGTCAGGGGCCACATCAGCAGCCATTGGCCGATTGCCTGACAACTAAAGCAAGTCATTGCGGGAGTCATTGAACCACAGTCACATGATTAACGGATACACGGGCAAGAACAGCACCTACAGATGGGGCAATGCATTTGGGTGCATTTATTTCAGGACTACAGGGGTGCAAAGTAATTGTGTGGAGAGCCTAGAGGATCAACCACTCAATAAATCTCCAACTGAAGGGAGGTCCCAGGCTCACACTTTGCTTTACCTCCCTTCCCAAACAGGAGCAGCATTGTCTCTAGCTGCCCTGCCCCGATGTGAAGGAGGCTCTACACAAGCTGCAACCCAAACTAAATAGGCCACACCCACTCTTACACAATGTCCTTCTCTGGAGGCTGAGCACAGAGACCCCAGGAGAAGGCCCGCCCCACGGAGCCGCTGTTACCTGATTGCTTGTGGTGTGTTGAAACTGGGCGGAGCTTCTTGGTTACTGTCCTCATCAGGTCCTTCATCGTCCACATGGGAGAAGCCCATTTCATCCTGAAACTGAACACAGCACAAGCATTTCTACCCCCATCAATATGATCTGCACAGTGGGCGGGACCTCATTACCAAGGTTCCATCTGCTGGTTCGTGGGCAGGGCTTAGTGATTCATACAACCAATCAAGGTGAACGGACTCTCAGAGACTCACCGTTTCAAAGAGCTCCTCCATCAGCTCGCTGACTTCTTTCTCTGGGAAGGGAAAAGAATGGGTCACATTCATTACAAGTCCATCACCTCACCTGCACCCATTCATTCCCACAAGCACCTACTTGTGATCCTCACAGCTCGGTCATTGCGGAGATCTTCTGTATCGGGTTCATCCAGATCCTCCAGGATGTTGTACTCTGGGTCATCATCATCATCATCATCTGAAATACAGAAAGAGTCCGGGGTGAGTGCCTCCTGTGAGGCTGATAGAGGGGAGGCTGAAGGGGCAAGTCAACAGACAGCAGTTATTGTGCAGGCCTAGCAAGAGGGGGCGCCACGCACCTTCATTACCAACATTATTATCCATCAAGCTGATCAGCCACTTCTTCCATTCATCATCATCAGCGGTGTTCTGTTCATACATATCGGGGGTGATGTCTGGGGCCTTCAGCTTGGCCTCTAGTTGCCCAATAGGAACGTCCTTCAAGGGCCTCTTAGAGCGGGTGCGGAAAGCAATGAGGCTCTCATCCAGTGACTGCCAGGGAGGAATACAAGAGCAATAGACCAGGGTCAACCAGGAGACCCCCCCCCAAACGAGTCTCGCTGGAAGATCTTCTGTCCTCAAACCAGTTCCCACCCTAATGGGTACCACTAGCAACCTAGCCCCCCCCCTCACCTGGTAGGAATCAATGCACATGGGGCTGAAGGTCAACTCTTCATCCACAGCGTGTAGCTTCTCCATAAATGTGCTGTCCTGCGTGGGCTTGGATTTTGGGGGTGGCGGAGGCCCCATAGGGACCACATCAGCACTGACGTGCCTGACTAATCCAGTTGTATCAGAGGCCTCCTGAGAAAGCAATAAGGGGGCAGCTACAGTGTGTCTCAATCCCAAAAATGTGGCCCAATTCTGCCCTCTCCATCTACCCCACAGCTACCTGCTGCCCGTCTGCACTTTCATCCTCCTCTTCCATCCATATTGGCTCAGGCAGGTGCAGAACCTTTGGGCGTTTGTGGCCCCGAGGCGAAGAAGCTGTACTCTCCACATCGCTCTCCAGCAGGCTCTGAACAAACAAATAGGCAGTGAAGATGCCAGTCCTTGCACCACAACGGGGCAGGAAGGCACCAATATGGGCAAAAAGACTCACCTCTTCAGCAGTTTCATCTTCCTCTCCCTCCTCAGGTCGATACTCTTCATCCGATGAATCGTCCTCCTCCAGGGGAATGTCCACAAACTGGGGGACCTGCAGAGAGTTAAACATGGGCACCATGGAGTCCCACACACACACACTTCCACCCCCCCCCATGAGTCCCACCTCCAAGGGTTCCATCCTAAACTACTAGATAACAACACTGCTAAAGGCATCCTAGTGGATGGCTTAATACCCCTGCCAGGCTGATTTGATATTTATATATACAGTCATATGAAACAGGTTGGGAACCCCTCTCAGCCTGCATAATAATTTACTCCACTTTCAACAAAAAAAAGATAACAGTGGTATGTCTTTCATTTCCCAGGAACATCTGAGTACTGGGGGGTTTCTGAACAAAGTTTTTTAGTGAAGCAGTATTCAGTTTATTAACATTAAATCAAATGTAAAAACCTGGTTGTGCAAATATTTTCGGTACCCTTGTAATTTAGCTAATTTGAATGCATGTAACTGCTCAATACTGATTACTGGCAACACCAAACAGCTGCTGATCCAAAGCATAGCACAGTTGTGTATAAAACATTTGGGGGGCAGTGTGATGGGCGTGATTGGCTGCCAGTGGGACACTAGTGTTTATCCATCATGTGACACAGAAGCACAAGAATGAATTGTGAGCTCTTCAGAGACACTGTCTGCTCAAATCCAGCTAAATGCACTCACATTGATTGGGAGGCGTCTCATAATGAGCCAAAGCAACCCAGGAGTTTATTAAAGCAAAGAAGTGGAATATTGAGCTGATGTGAAGCCAATTGAGCTGCATTTCACTTGTTGAAGACTAAACTTGGGACAGAAAGGCCACAAACAAAGAGCAAGTGAAAGAAGCGGCTGCAGTAAAGGCCTGGCAGAGCATTAAACAGGAGCAAAGCCACAATCTGCTGATGTCCATGAGTTCAACACTTCAGCCTGTCATTGCAGCAAAGAGTTTTCAACCAAATATTAGACATGAACATTTTATGTTTTTTAATTTGTCCAATTACTTTTGAGCCCCTGAAATGAAGCGATTGTGTTAAATAAAAGCCTTTCGTTCGTCACATTTTTCTGCAATCTTTATGTTCTGAATTAAAGCTGAAAGTCTGCAGTTCAACTGCATCTGAGTTGTTTCATTTAAAATACATTGTGGTCATGTACAGAACCAAAATTAGAACCAAAAGTGGTCTCTGGCCAAATATTTATGGGCCTGACGGAACATATATACATACATATATACACACACACACACACATATACCGTATATACTCGAGTATAAGCCGTCCCAAGTATATGCCGAGGTACCTAATTTTACCTCCAAAAACTGGGAAAGCTTATTGACTCGAGTATAAGCCGAGGGTGAGAAATGCAGCAGCTTCTGGTAAGTTTCAATCAAAAAATTTAGGGTCTCTGCTCCCATTGGAGGTGCCGGCGTCTTGTTTTTGGATGCTGGCGACCATTCTTGGACACTGGCGAATATTCTTGGAGACTATTCTTGGACACCGGCGACTATTCTTAGATGCAGGCGACTATTCTTAGGCGCCATCGACCGATTTTGCGCTTGACCGAGTATAAGCCGAGGTAGCGTTTTTCAGCATATTTTGGGGGCTGAAAAACTCGGCTTATACTCGAGTATATACGGTACATACTCATTTCTTCCTGATAGATCCACACTCACACGTCTTACAAGATTCAAAAAATGTTATTGCATAGCGAGCACTGGGCTGACGTTTCGGCCTACTCCAAGGCTTTTCTCAAAGTGTCTATTGATCTACAAACATGCCTTAAATATATACAAGCTTGAGGGAAAACAGACAGCTGTGGCTATGACAATGATCATTAAACAAAGGTGAAGAACAGACAAACAATCACAGTCTGTAACTTCTATTGCACTTCAGCTATAAATTACAATGAATTACAAACAATGTTTAAACTGAAACAATGTTAAAAAAGTTAAAACTAAACATCATGTAGCAATCACTCCTTAAAGTAGTAACAAACAATGGTTGTCCTATTCTTAATGTATTAATTATTGAGAAAAACTATTCCGATCTAGCGGAAGTACTATAACCTGATGTAATAAGTTTTCTTTTAGGCTGATGTTGGTGCCTTAACCACTTACTCCATTACTCCTTTTAGCCTTAATAGATACCCCTAATTAAATTCTTAGCTTGCTTTTCTATCACTTCTTATTCACTGTATCAACTTATAATATAGAAATAAAAATGATGATACACCGTCCCCTATTGGTATTGTTATGTGGGGGAGCTCACTGAGGAACTATAACATTACCCCGTATCACGAGGCTAAACAACTGGTAAGCTGTCATTATATACAACGTCATGAATGGAGAGATCATCCCATCAACATAGGAAAGATCCTCTTTGAAAATATCATTGAGTCAACCCCCATTTATAGTATAAAAAATGTGAAACCTTAAGTGCATCTCCCTATGTGGAGACAATAGTAATAAAAAATATTTCTAATTGTGCAGCGAATTGTGCATATACCTAAACCATACTCCAACAATAGTGTACAACGCACCAAAAATTACGCCCACAACATACTTCAATGTGTATTACCCATACCCAATATTATCCCTCTATGCACTATTATGCTAGATCAGGGGTCCTCAAGCTTTTTTACCCCCTGTGAACCACATTCAAATGTAAAAAGAGTTGGGGAGCAACACAAGCATGAAAAAATCCCTTGTGATTGGCTATTTGTTAGCCCCTATGTGGACTGACAGCTACAGGAGACTCTAATTGGCACTATACTTGGTTTTTATGCAATTAAAACTTGCTTCCAAGCCTGGAATTCTAAAATAAGCACTAGTTTGAGGCCACTGAGATTAACATCCAATGGGTTGGTGAGCAACATGTTACTGACGAGCTACTGGTTGAGGATCACTTATGTTAGATACATTTTAAATAACATTCAAATCCACTGTAAAAGTGAGTAATATATCCCCCTTTTTTCCCATTCGATTGTTTGGCGGAGTCTCTCTCCTGGCCGGCTACCAAGTACGACCCCCATCACGTGATGATCAATTACTCTTATTAAGTTAAATTGTCCTTGCAGCAATCCTAACAGTCATTGTATAGTGCTATTTGTGTGTGGCCAAAACAGTAACTGCTGGTTAAATGTTAAATTGTCAAACCGCAAGCAGTGTGACCGCACAGCTTCGCCGGTGTCCCCAATCGAGGCGGACTTATCTTTCTAACATGCCGCTAGGTGAGACGTGATCGATGCAGTGTCCCGATGTGGACCGCTGGAGCCTGGTGGGTTGCGCTTTAGATGGGGACACCGGCGAAGGTGTGCGGTCATACTGCTTGCAGTTTGCATTCCACCACACGGATTGTTATGCATGTGACTTTTTCCAGCAGTTACTGTTTTGGGCATGTATTTGAGCAGCCCTTGATCCACATCAGTGAGTGATCAGAAGTGGTGGATGTAAAAAGAGACAAGATATAGCACTAAACACTGGGCTGATTTTAAACACAATGCGTCGGCATTTAGATGCATGCCTATTATCTGCTCAAACCCCAGACATAGAGGTGGTGATATTGAAAATGACTTACAGTATTAAACAGAAAGGCCTTCTGGATTCACAAATTCAATTGTGTAGCACCCAAGGGTCTGAATGGACAGGTTGCATACAATTGCTGTCATGGGGATACTGTCATGGGAAAAATTTTTTTTTTCAAAATGAATCAGTTAATAGTGCTGCTCCAGCAGAATTCTGCAATGAAATCCATTTCTCAAAAGAGCAAACACATTTTTTTTATATTCAATTTTGAAATTTGACATGGGGCTAGACATATTGTCAATTTCCCAGCTGCCCCCAGTCATGTGACTTGTGCTGTGATAAACTTCAGTCACTCTTTACTGCTGTACTGCAAGTTGGAGTGATATCACCCCTCCCCCCAGCAGCCAAACAACAGAACAATGGGAAGGTAACCAGATAGCAGCTCCCTGACACAAGATAACAGCTGCCTGGTAGATCTAAGAACAACACTCAATAGTAAAATCCAGGTCCCACTGAGACACATTCAGTTACATTGAGAAGGGAAAACAGCAGCCTGCCAGAAAGCATTTCTCTCCTAAAGTGCAGGCACAAGTCACATGACCAGGGGCATCTGGGAAATTGACAATATGTCTAGCCCCATGTCAGATTTCAAAATTGAATATAAAAAAATCTGTTTGCTCTTTTGAGAAATGGATTTCAGTGCAGAATTCTGCTGGAGTAGCACTATTAACTGATGCGTTTTGAAAAAAACATGACAGTATCCCTTTAAGGTAAATATCAAAAATTGAGGACATTTATCTCTCTAAGAGAAACTAGTACATTGAAAATAAGTTAAATGTGTAACAGAAAATAGGAAATGAAAGTTTGTAACTGGATACATGTCATTTATAATATGTATCACAGATGACTGTAACATTGTACATTTTGTGTATCTCATATTTTGCAGGATGAATCATACATCGAATTTTTTAAGAATACATTTTTTATGGCATGATGCGGACAACAATTAGTGACACGGTATTTTACACTTTTAAAACATTGTTTTAAAGAGACTGTTGTGAGTAACGTGCACAGATTAATGAATTAATGGATGAACTGCAAACGAGATAGAATTTGATTGGCCAACGCTCATTAACACTATGATGACACTTTGGCACCTTTTTGTATTGTTAACACTATTTAAAGCTTGTTTTGCACATTGGATGTTATCCTTGAAAAAGGACCGAAACGTTGGAACACTAACATGTAAATATACATAAATGGGATATATATATATATATATATATATATATATATATATATATATACTGTAGATATATAGACAAAAAGGTCTTTTATTCAGCTCAACGTTTTGAGCCTGCACAGGGCTCTTCATCAGGAGTATAAAACAAACCACCAGGCACCACCCACCCCTCAAACTATATACCCATGGACGTGATGTTCCTCCCAAGTTTACACGTTGCAACATTGTATATTGATACTCTGTAGGCATTAGTTACATATGCTAATTTGATCATTTGTATGCTCTTAACTTCCTTTTCGTTCCCTCTCCTTTTTAACCCTCTACCCCCTTCCTCTCTGCTCTACCGTACACGCCAGGACCTACTGGACTGCTCTCCCCGGTAGACATAGTGCGTTGGAACTGTAATGCAGCACTATGTGAGTATGGGTCAAAGTGTGCACCCCCGAATGGACCTGTCAGGTCCAAATACCCTGAACAGAGCCACGTTCTTTGAGCAGGTATTTATGGAGCCGTGGTTAATTGCCGGGGCTTCCAAGGGCACCTATTTGAGGGCACAATCATTTGCAGGGAATCAAGGTTCCATCTCCGTCGCTCCCACCTGATAATGGTATATGTATTGGTTGCCTTGGTATCTACACATATAGCGACTGTGGGCTGGCACACAGAAACCCAGTGCGAATTTGCGCACACCCACCGCTAGGCTGCTGATTGGACAGAATACTGGCAACGGACCACCGGCTGCTAGGAGAGGAGTCTTGGCTAGTAGTGTTTGACTGGCACGGTAAGATCTTCCGTTTCTCCTTGTAGCCCTGCATTAACTATTTCTCCTTCTTGTTCTTCACTTCAGCTCCTTAATCCCTGCACACTGTCACACTAAGATGTTGCTGAATACATCACTCACTATCAACGCTGGTTGCCTAGCAACATGACAGCGCCAAAATCATGTCCACGGGTATAACATTTGGTGGTGGGTGCCTGTGGTTTGTTTTATACTCCTGATGAAGAGCCCTGTGCAGGCTCAAAACGTTGAGCTGAATAAAAGACCTTTTTTGTATGTCATTATTATTACTGTTTGGGGTTAGTCTTTGCCCTGCCACAATCAGTTCCTCATTTCCTATCTTTGCCTTCCCGATTGCTGTTTTAAATTTGCTATATTGTTTATATTCAAAAACCCCCTTGGGAAGTGCAAACCACATAGGGACCCCATGATAAAAACATACCACCCCCTCCCGGGAGGTGCACAATACCCCACTGTATGCAGACTAGCAGCATGGGGGTTGGATGATGAGGAAGGGGCACAAAACAAAGATACTCACTTTCACCTCTGTAACTTTCTTGATGGGGGACAAATTCCATGTTGGGATGACCTGGGAGCAAACAATGGGCTCATCACAACCAGCTAAAACACACTTTTTAAGAGGTAGAAAGCTGCCCCCCAGATAAAAACTTACCACCCCTTTCTCTACCACCTCCTTCAATTTGGAGCGGGTCATTTTGGGCTCCTGTAGGGGAGAAAGGAGAACAGGATAATAGTGCATAGCTAGGGGTGATAGCCGAGTATGAGGGGTAAGTACACAGACTGGGCTCACACAGTGCTACTTACAAAGAGGGGCACGTCATCGCTGTCAGTTATAGCCGCTTTCATCATGGCTACCACATGCTCATTGGTAATCACCTCCTGCACAAACATAGATGTCACAATGTAAGAACTCAGTAACGGTGGATCAGGGAGGCCCAGAAAGTAGCCATAAAGATTAAAGGGAAAGTTCATAATTAATATGATCTATGTTCATTTGCTACAGATAAGGGGGAGCAGTTGTACTGGTGGCCCCCTTTCATCAGAAAAAACTCTGGTACTAAATAGTCAGAACTAAGGAATGGGGCTGTGCAAGCTGTGCCCAAGTGTCACCTCCCCACGTGTATCTAACTCCATGTATAAACACATACGGCCATGTGTAGGGAGAGGCATGACACTTCTTTAGGGGCTTCCAGGGGCCACTCACATGCAGGATGTTGCGCACATTCACAGCTGTCAGGTTGTGCTGCTTGGCTCGATCCTCCAGCGCCTGGTCCAATGTCTCATCAAAATCACACACCTCTTCTTTCCGCTCTTCCTCATCTTCCTTTGCAAGCTTCCTCTTCCTCCCATGCTCCTCCCCCTCAGAATCCTGATCATCTGTGCAATGGCCAATACAAGTGTCAGCAAGAATCTAACCAATCAGCTTCAGCCTTGTCTCCCTGCTGAAACGCTCAGAACCCAATTCTCTAGTGTGCGAGCAGCAAGAGACCCCTTCTTTAGCACCAAAGAACCCCCATAGGAATCTCACCTACCCCCCCAAGCCCCTCCGGCCCGAACCCCCAAGCCCCCAAGCCCCTCCGGCCCCGACCCCCAAGCCCTGCCAGCCCCGTACCCCCAAGCCCTGCCAGCCCCAAACCCCCAAGCCATTCCAGCCCGCACCCCACAAGGCCTGTACCCCCAAGCCCCGCCGGCCACGTACCCCCAAGCCCCGCCGGCCACGAACCCCCAAGCCCCGCCGGCCACGTACCCCCTAACTCCCTTCACAGTGTTAAAGCCTAGAATGAGCAGAGGTCACTACCTACCCAAAGTGATACATAGTTCCACATCATCCTCACTTTCATTGGGGTCCTGTTGCTGTTGGAATGTGGCCACAGATTCTTGGGGCTGAGCCCCGACCCCCAGCACAGAGCGGGATTTCTCTGTAAGAAGCCACAGGAGATTATACTGGCTGGGAGAACCAGCAGGGTGGGAAGGGGGAAATTACACAAAAAGAGGGGTCAGTCAGAACACAGGGGTGAGTATTTAGTGTGGGAAAGAGCAGAGGGGCGAGTCAGGGGACAGTCTTCAGTGAGGGGACAGAGGAAGGGACAGTATTCAGTGAGGAACAGAGGAAGGGACAGTATTCAGTGAGGGACAGTATTCAGTGAGGGGACAGTATTAAGTGAGGGGACAGAGGAAGGGACAGTAGTCAGTGAGGGGACAGCGTTCCGTGAGGGGACAGAAGAAGGGACAGTAGTCAGTGAGGGACAGTATTCAGTGAGGAACAGAAGAAGGGACAGTATTCAGTGAGGGGACAGCGTTCAGTGAGGGACAGAGGAATGGACAGAATTCAGTGAGGGACAGAAGAAGGGACAGTAGTCAGTGAGGGACAGTAGTCAGTGAGGGACAGTATTCAGTGAGGGACAGTATTCAGTGAGGGGACAGTATTCAGTGAGGGGACAGTATTCAGTGAGGGGACAGTATTCAGTGAGGGGACAGTATTCAGTGAGGGGACAGAGGAAGGGACAGTATTCAGTGAGGGACAGAGGAAGGGACAGTAGTCAGTGAGGGACAGAGCAAGGGACAGTAGTCAGTGAGGGGCCAGTATTCAGTGAGGGAACAGTATTCAGTGAGGGGACAGTATTCAGTGAGGGGACAGTATTCAGTGAGGGGACAGTATTCAGTGAGGGACAGAAGAAGGGACAGTAGTCAGTGAGGGGGCAGTAGTCAGTGAGGGACAGAGGAAGGGACAGTAGTCAGTGAGGGACAGAGGAAGGGACAGTATTCAGTGAGGGACAGAGGAAGGGACAGTATTCAGTGAGGGACAGAGGAAGGGACAGTATTCAGTGAGGGACAGTAGTCAGTGAGGGACAGAGGAAGGGACAGTAGTCAGTGAAGGACAGAGGAAGGGACAGTAGTCAGTGAGGGACAGAGGAAGGGACAGTAGTCAGTGAGGGACAGAGGAAGGGACAGTAGTCAGTGAGGGACAGAGGAAGGGACAGTATTCAGTGAGGGACAGGCGAAGGGACAGTAGTCAGTGAGGGACAGAGGAAGGGACAGTATTCAGTGAGGGACAGAGGAAGGGACAGTAGTCAGTGAGGGACAGAGGAAGGGACAGTAGTCAGTGAGGGACAGAGGAAGGGACAGTATTCAGTGAGGGACAGAGGAAGGGACAGTAGTCAGTGAGGGACAGAAGAAGGGACAGTAGAAGGGACAGTAGTCAGTGAGGGACAGAAGAAGGGACAGTAGTCAGTGAGGGACAGAGGAAGAGACAGTATTCAGTGAGGGACAGAGCAAGGGACAGTATTCAGTGAGGGACAGAGCAAGGGACAGTATTCAGTGAGGGACAGAGCAAGGGACAGTATTCAGTGAGGGACAGAGGAAGGGACAGTATTCAGTGAGGGGACAGTATTCAGTGAGGGGAAAGAGGAAGGGACAGTATTCAGTGAGGGGACAGAGGAAGGGACAGTATTCAGTGAGGGACAGAGGAAGGGACAGTATTCAGTGAGGGGACAGTATTCAGTGAGGGGACAGTATTCAGTGAGGGGAAAGAGGAAGGGTCAGTATTCAGTGAGGGGACAGAGGAAGGGACAGTATTCAGTGAGGGACACAGGAAGGGACAGTAGTCAGTGAGGGGACAGTAGTCAGTGAGGGACAGAGGAAGGGACAGTATTCAGTGAGGGGACAGCGTTCAGTGAGGGGACAGAGGAATGGACAGAATTCAGTGAGGGACAGAAGAAGGGACAGTAGTCAGTGAGGGACAGAAGAAGGGACAGTAGTCAGTGAGGGACAGAAGAAGGGACAGTAGTCACTGAGGGACAGAAGAAGGGACAGTAGTCAGTGAGGGGACAGTATTCAGTGAGGGGACAGTATTCAGTGAGGGGACAGAGGAGGGGACAGTATTCAGTGAGGGGACAGTATTCAGTGAGGGGACAGTATTCAGTGAGGGGACAGAGGAGGGGACAGTATTCAGTGAGGGGACAGTATTCAGTGAGGGGACAGTATTCAGTGAGGGGACAGTATTCAGTGAGGGGACAGTATTCAGTGAGGGGACAGTATTCAGTGAGGGGACAGTATTCAGTGAGGGGACAGTATTCAGTGAGGGGACAGAGGAGGGGACAGTATTCAGTGAGGGGACAGTATTCAGTGAGGGGACAGTATTCAGTGAGGGGACAGAGGAGGGGACAGTATTCAGTGAGGGGACAGTATTCAGTGAGGGGACAGTATTCAGTGAGGGGACAGTATTCAGTGAGGGGACAGTATTCAGTGAGGGGACAGAGGAGGGGACAGTATTCAGTGAGGGGACAGTATTCAGTGAGGGGACAGTATTCAGTGAGGGGACAGTATTCAGTGAGGGGACAGTATTCAGTGAGGGGACAGTATTCAGTGAGGGGACAGTATTCAGTGAGGGGACAGAGGAAGGGACAGTAGTCAGTGAGGGGACAGTAGTCAGTGAGGGGACAGTATTCAGTGAGGGGACAGTAGTCAGTGAGGGGACAGAGGAAGGGACAGTATTCAGTGAGGGGACAGAGGAAGGGACAGTATTCAGTGAGGGGACAGTATTCAGTGAGGGGACAGTATTCAGTGAGGGGACAGTATTCAGTGAGGGGACAGTATTCAGTGAGGGACAGAAGAAGGGACAGTAGTCAGTGAGGGACAGAAGAAGGGACAGTAGTCAGTGAGGGGACAGTAGTCAGTGAGGGGACAGTAGTCAGTGAGGGGACAGTAGTCAGTGAGGGACAGAGGAAGGGACAGTATTCAGTGAGGGACAGAGGAAGGGACAGTATTCAGTGAGGGACAGAGGAAGGGACAGTATTCAGTGAGGGACAGAGGAAGGGACAGTATTCAGTGAGGGACAGTAGTCAGTGAGGGACAGAGGAAGGGACAGTAGTCAGTGAGGGACAGAGGAAGGGACAGTAGTCAGTGAGGGACAGAGGAAGGGACAGTAGTCAGGAAGGGACAGTAGTCAGTGAGGGACAGAGGAATGGACAGAATTCAGTGAGGGACAGAAGAAGGGACAGTAGTCAGTGAGGGACAGAAGAAGGGACAGTAGTCAGTGAGGGACAGAAGAAGGGACAGTAGTCAGTGAGGGACAGAGGAAGGGACAGTATTCAGTGAGGGACAGAGGAAGGGACAGTATTCAGTGAGGGACAGAGGAAGGGACAGTATTCAGTGAGGGACAGTAGTCAGTGAGGGACAGAGGAAGGGACAGTATTCAGTGAGGGACAGAGCAAGGGACAGTATTCAGTGAGGGACAGAGCAAGGGACAGTATTCAGTGAGGGACAGAGCAAGGGACAGTATTCAGTGAGGGACAGAGGAAGGGACAGTATTCAGTGAGGGACAGAGGAAGGGACAGTATTCAGTGAGGGACAGAGGAAGGGACAGTATTCAGTGAGGGACAGAGGAAGGGACAGTAGTCAGGAAGGGACAGTAGTCAGTGAGGGACAGAGGAATGGACAGAATTCAGTGAGGGACAGAAGAAGGGACAGTAGTCAGTGAGGGACAGAAGAAGGGACAGTAGTCAGTGAGGGACAGAAGAAGGGACAGTAGTCAGTGAGGGACAGAGGAAGGGACAGTATTCAGTGAGGGACAGAGGAAGGGACAGTATTCAGTGAGGGACAGAGGAAGGGACAGTATTCAGTGAGGGACAGTAGTCAGTGAGGGACAGAGGAAGGGACAGTATTCAGTGAGGGACAGAGCAAGGGACAGTATTCAGTGAGGGACAGAGCAAGGGACAGTATTCAGTGAGGGACAGAGCAAGGGACAGTATTCAGTGAGGGACAGAGGAAGGGACAGTATTCAGTGAGGGACAGAGGAAGGGACAGTATTCAGTGAGGGACAGAGGAAGGGACAGTATTCAGTGAGGGACAGAGGAAGGGACAGTATTCAGTGAGGGGACAGTATTCAGTGAGGGGACAGTATTCAGTGAGGGGACAGTATTCAGTGAGGGGAAAGAGGAAGGGACAGTATTCAGTGAGGGGACAGAGGAAGGGACAGTATTCAGTGAGGGGACAGAGGAAGGGACTGTATTCAGTGAGGGATAGAGGAAGGGACAGTAGTCAGTGAGGGACAGAGGAAGGGACAGTAGTCAGTGAGGGACAGAAGAAGGGACAGTAGTCAGTGAGGGACAGAAGAAGGGACAGTAGTCAGTGAGGGACAGAAGAAGGGACAGTAGTCAGTGAGGGACAGAAGAAGGGACAGTAGTCAGTGAGGGACAGAGGAAGGGACAGTATTCAGTGAGGGACAGAGCAAGGGACAGTATTCAGTGAGGGACAGAGCAAGGGACAGTATTCAGTGAGGGACAGAGCAAGGGACAGTATTCAGTGAGGGACAGAGGAAGGGACAGTATTCAGTGAGGGACAGAGGAAGGGACAGTATTCAGTGAGGGATAGAGGAAGGGACAGTAGTCAGTGAGGGACAGAGGAAGGGACAGTAGTCAGTGAGGGACAGAAGAAGGGACAGTAGTCAGTGAGGGACAGAAGAAGGGACAGTAGTCAGTGAGGGACAGAAGAAGGGACAGTAGTCAGTGAGGGACAGAGGAAGGGACAGTATTCAGTGAGGGACAGAGCAAGGGACAGTATTCAGTGAGGGACAGAGCAAGGGACAGTATTCAGTGAGGGACAGAGCAAGGGACAGTATTCAGTGAGGGACAGAGGAAGGGACAGTATTCAGTGAGGGACAGAGGAAGGGACAGTATTCAGTGAGGGGACAGAGGAAGGGACAGTATTCAGTGAGGGGACAGTATTCAGTGAGGGGACAGTATTCAGTGAGGGGACAGTATTCAGTGAGGGGACAGTATTCAGTGAGGGGACAGTATTCAGTGAGGGGACAGTATTCAGTGAGGGGACAGTATTCAGTGAGGGGACAGTATTCAGTGAGGGGACAGTATTCAGTGAGGGGACAGTATTCAGTGAGGGGACAGTATTCAGTGAGGGACAGTATTCAGTGAGGGGACAGTATTCAGTGAGGGGACAGTATTCAGTGAGGGGACAGTATTCAGTGAGGGGACAGTATTCAGTGAGGGGACAGTATTCAGTGAGGGGAAAGAGGAAGGGACAGTATTCAGTGAGGGGACAGTAGTCAGTGAGGGACAGAGGAAGGGACAGTATTCAGTGAGGGGACAGTATTCAGTGAGGGGACAGTATTCAGTGAGGGGATAGTATTCAGTGAGGGACAGAGGAAGGGACAGTATTCAGTGAGGGACACAGGAAGGGACAGTAGTCAGTGAGGGACACAGGAAGGGACAGTAGTCAGTGAGGGGACAGTAGTCAGTGAGGGACAGAGGAAGGGACAGTAGTCAGTGAGGGACACAGGAAGGGACAGTATTGAGTGAGGGACAGAGGAAGGGACAGTATTGAGTGAGGGACAGAGGAAGGGACAGTATTCAGTGAGGGACAGAGGAAGGGACAGTATTCAGTGAGGGACAGAGGAAGGGACAGTAGTCAGTGAGGGACAGAGGAAGGGACAGTAGTCAGTGAGGGGACAGAGGAAGGGACAGTAGTCAGTGAGGGGACAGAGGAAGGGACAATAGTCAGTGAGGGGACAGAGGAAGGGACAATAGTCAGTGAGGGACAGAGGAAGGGACAATAGTCAGTGAGGGACAGAAGAAGGGACAGTAGTCAGTGAGGGACAGAGGAAGGGACAGTAGTCAGTGAGGGACAGAGGAAGGGACAGTAGTCAGTGAGGGACAGAGGAAGGGACAGTATTCAGTGAGGGAGAGAGGAAGGGACAGTAGTCAGTGAGGGACAGAGGAAGGGCCAGTAGTCAGTGAGGGACAGAGGAAGGGACAGTAGTCAGTGAGGGACAGAGGAAGGGACAGTAGTCAGTGAGGGACAGAGGAAGGGACAGTATTCAGTGAGGGACAGAGGAAGGGACAGTAGTCAGTGAGTAACAGAGGAAGGGACAGTAGTCAGTGAGTAACAGAGGAAGGGACAGTAGTCAGTGAGTAACAGAGGAAGGGACAGTAGTCAGTGAGGGACAGAGGAGGGGACAGTAGTCAGTGAGGGACAGAGGAAGGGCCAGTAGTCAGTGAGTACAGAGGAAGGGACAGTAGTCAGTGAGGGACAGAGGAGGGGACAGTAGTCAGTGAGGGACAGAGGAAGGGCCAGTAGTCAGTGAGGGACAGAGGAAGGGACAGTAGTCAGTGAGGGACACAGGAAGGGACAGTAGTCAGTGAGGGGACAGTAGTCAGTGAGGGACACAGGAAGGGACAGTAGTCAGTGAGGGACACAGGAAGGGACAGTAGTCAGTGAGGGGACAGTAGTCAGTGAGGGACAGAGGAAGGGACAGTATTCAGTGAGGGACACAGGAAGGGACAGTAGTCAGTGAGGGACAGAGGAAGGGACAGTATGAGTGAGGGACAGAGGAAGGGACAGTATTCAGTGAGGGACAGAGGAAGGGACAGTATTCAGTGAGGGACAGAGGAAGGGACAGTAGTCAGTGAGGGACAGAGGAAGGGACAGTAGTCAGTGAGGGGACAGAGGAAGGGACAGTAGTCAGTGAGGGACAGAGGAAGGGACAGTAGTCAGTGAGGGGACAGAGGAAGGGACAATAGTCAGTGAGGGACAGAGGAAGGGACAGTAGTCAGTGAGGGACAGAGGAAGGGACAGTAGTCAGTGAGGGACAGAGGAAGGGACAGTAGTCAGTGAGGGACAGAGGAAGGGACAGTAGTCAGTGAGGGACAGAGGAAGGGACAGTAGTCAGTGAGGGACAGAGGAAGGGACAGTATTCAGTGAGGGACAGAGGAAGGGACAGTAGTCAGTGAGGGACAGAGGAAGGGACAGTAGTCAGTGAGGGACAGAGGAAGGGACAGTAGTCAGTGAGGGACAGAGGAAGGGACAGTAGTCAGTGAGGGACAGAGGAAGGGACAGTAGTCAGTGAGGGACAGAGGAAGGGACAGTAGTCAGTGAGGGACAGAGGAAGGGACAGTAGTCAGTGAGGGACAGAGGAAGGGACAGTAGTCAGTGAGGGACAGAGGAAGGGACAGTAGTCAGTGAGGGACAGAGGAAGGGACAGTAGTCAGTGAGGGACAGAGGAAGGGACAGTAGTCAGTGAGGGACAGAGGAAGGGACAGTATTCAGTGAGGGACAGAGGAAGGGACAGTAGTCAGTGAGGGACAGAGGAAGGGACAGTAGTCAGTGAGGGGACAGAGAAGGGACAGTAGTCAGTGAGGGACAGAGGAAGGGACAGTAGTCAGTGAGGGACAGAGGAAGGGACAGTAGTCAGTGAGGGACAGAGGAAGGGACAGTAGTCAGTGAGGGACAGAGGAGGGACAGTATTCAGTGAGGGACAGAGGAAGGGACAGTATTCAGTGAGGGACAGAGGAAGGGACAGTAGTCAGTGAGGGACAGAGGAAGGGACAGTATTCAGTGAA